>JAZBGZ010000208.1:5603-26468 GCA_037414795.1 Stenodera caucasica | reverse complement strand
TTCAAATTCAAATTTGGCGCTCAATTAAATGTCATTGTTCCCACAAAATTGCCAATATGTTAATAATAGCGCAGATTTTGATAGAAAAATAGACGAGAAAATAACAAAAAAATGAATAAATAATCATAATCATTCAATTTTTATTGAAGCTATTTATTAAAAATGTTGATGAAATTTAACATGATTGACAAAATAGTATAAACATTTTGTGGTTATAACATTTCATCAGCTGATGTCCTATTTGTTTTAAGAAAATTTCTAGTCTTATCTTAGCTTTCCAAATGAATTACATAAAATTTTATCGATTATATGTGACTTTAAGTGACGTGATAAAGTGATTATTTGAATATCACAATAAATAACAAAATTTAAAAAATATAGAATGTTTAGATTTTATATGACAATAAGACGAAAGTTGATCAACTACTGTTACGGGGCTATTAACTGGGACAATTTTGCAGATTTTCGATTGAAATATTCAACAAATTCTAACAGAAGGTTTGGTTTATTATTACATAATAATAATAATTATCTAAATTTTTATAAATTAATAAATAGAAAAATGAATTCACAGACGAGCTTAACCTTTAAATTCACAAATTATGATTGTATTGGTTTCGATTTAGATAATACAATAGCTAGATATAGAGTTGGTGCAATGATTGAAATGGAATATGAAATAATGGCGAATTTTTTAATAAAAAGAAGAAGCTATTCAAAAGAACATTTATTAAAACCATTTGATCATAATTTTATTCTTAAAGGTTTAATTGTTGACGATGAAAATGGTAATTTATTACGTATAGGATCTGATGGTTTAATATTACAAGCAGCACATGGTACAAAAATATTGAATAATGAAGAAATTGAAAATTATTATCATAATCGTCATTGGGAGGCTGCTGATTTGTTTGCTAAAGATCCACTAGCAACATGGAATGGTCCATATGCAGAAAAAATGCGCACATTATTAGATTACTTTGATATTGCAACTAGTTTAATATTTGCAAGATGTGTTGATAGTGTTGATGAACAGAAAGGTAATATACAAGATAAATATTATATATGGCCTGATATATTAGAAGCATTGCAAGATATGTTCTTGCGTGAACATTTTCAAACGAATGAGGGTGTTTATTTTGAAAAAATGAAAGATCGACCAGAAAAATACTATTACGATTGTAGTGAAGCATTACTAAATTGGTTAAAAACATTTAAAAAATTAAACAAAACATTATTTTTATTAACTGGTTCACATGTTGATTTTGCATCACATACTGCTTCAAATACAATTGGACCTAATTGGCGTGATTATTTTGATATTGTTGTATGCTTTGCTAAAAAACCCGGATTCTTTACACAACAACGTAGCTTTATTGGTTTAAATGGTATTGAAGAAACAGGACCAGTAAATGTAAATAATTTAAAAGTTGGTGGTATTTACACTCATGGAAATTGGACTGATTTACACGAATTTTTATATAAACATATCAATAAAAATAATCCAAAATTTCTTTATGTTGGTGATAATTTAGTACAAGATATTTATACACCAAATAAATTTAGTCATTGTGATACAGTTAGTGTTTGTGAAGAATTAGAAGCTGAAGGTATTTATGGTCATGAAGCATGGCATCCTGATCAACAATTTCTAATGTCAACTGTATGGGGCTCATATTTCCATTGCAATAATTTACCAACAAATTGGTATGATATTATGAAAAAACATTCCAAAATATGCGTACCAAGTTTAGAATATGTTGCCTCATTACCGATAGATTATGAATATCGATGTAATTGAATTCAAAATTGTAAATAAAAATGTTCTTTTGTTATTGTCAGTTTTGTTAAGAAAAAAATAACAATAAAGCCTGTTGCTTAAAAATTATAAATTTTTACTTTAACAATCCTGTTAATTAATTTATGTACATATTACAGAAATACCTGATTTGAACCTTCAAGTCTACATGTACAAGTTGTTTTAAGGTAATTTAACATTCTAATGAAACTGATTATATACTTACATATATTTCCTATTTTTGTAAAAGGTAAGTAATTTAAAGTACTAATGTAATATCATAATTCGCTTATCGATGTACTTCATCCGTTGCTCCAAATAAAATTAATATTTTAAAAAAAGTCTTATCAATTTTTAAATTTTTTTTATTAAAACAGCAAATTGTAAAAATTTGTGAACACTCATGTGAATGCATATATGTAATATATATTATTATAAGTAGTATTACATTATATGTGTAAATTGTAAATGCAACTGATATCAAACAGCTACGTGTATGAACTACTTTAGTACAATATGATATCTTAGCATGCTGATAATTTTTCTGTTAAGGTTTTTTTTCATTATTTCTAGAAAATAATTAACTGTATGACGTTTTGCAATTATCAGCTACATTTTTATTTGGTAATTTTAATAAATTATTGTGAATTTTATTTTCAAAAAGATTCTAACCTATATCTTTTTCAGCCTTATAGTATTCGAAAGCATCGACAAAGTATTAGTTGTACTCCTACAGTATTCCAGAGAAGATATATATTATAGCAACCATATATAGACCCACTTTTTACACAAGACATAAAAACTTTCTAATGTCTAAAATTTCTCCAGTTTAGTTAGTATTCAGAATATAATTAAGATTCCTAAAGTGTCACTAATAATTTATTGAAGAAAATTACATTTAAAAAAATGTCTGAACAAGTATATATCGTTTCTGGTTGTCGTACAGCTATAGGTAATTACTTTTATTATAATTTTAATGTGATTTGATTTAAACTTATTGTGAATTTTTAAGGTAATTTTCAGGGGCAATTTCAACGATTTTCAGCATCTGAATTAGGTACAATTGTTATAAAAGACTCATTAAAACGTGCCCAATTGAATCCGGAAGATGTTGATCAGGTCATTATGGGTCAAGTTCGTACTGTTATTTTAAAAATCTATTGAAATCTTAGATAATACTTTTTTCATTTTTTTTATCGTTAGATTTTAACAACCGGTCAGGGTCAAAATCCAGCACGACAAGCATCAATTGGAGCAAATATTCCATATACAGTACCATCATTTACTGTTAATATGCTATGCGGTTCTGGATTAAAGTAAAATTAAAATTATTCAATTTTATATTGATTTGTTTATTTATTTAATAATATAAATGATTTATAGATCAGTATTTTTGGGATATCAAGCAATTCGTAATAAAGATTCAAATATTGTAGTAGCTGGTGGACAAGAAAGTATGACAAAAGCTCAACATTCTAGTTATATCAGGGGCAGTAAATTAGGACCTATAGATTTTGTTGATACTCTAATAACCGATGGTTTAACAGATGCATTTAATAAGGTTCACATGGGAGTTACAGGTTTATATTACTGAAATAAACATAACAATGACAAAAATAAAATTTGATTTTAGCGGAACACTTAGCGAAAACTTATAATGTATCTCGTCTTGCACAGGACGAATTTACTGTATTATCACAAACGAAAGTCGGTAAAGCTATCGAAAATGGTCATTTCGATAAAGAAATTGTACCGATACTTGATAAACGAACAAATCAAGAAATAAAATTTGATGAATATCCAAAACCAAAAACCACATTAAAAGATTTAGGAAAGTTACGTCCAGCTTTTGATAAAGTAAATTCAATTTTGAATATTATATTAATTATTGAGGATGAAATAATTTTAGAATGGAACGGTAACAGCAGGGAATGCATCTGGAATCAATGATGGAGCAGCTGCTGTTATTTTATGTAGTGAAGAACAAATAAAATTGAAAAATATTAAGCCATTGGCTAAACTTGTTGCATTTGCTGATGTGGGTGTTGATCCAATGGAAATGGGATTAGGACCAATCGATGCTGTTACTAAAGTCGTATGTATTAAATAATTTTTTAATAATTATAAAACTATAGAAAAATAATTGATGTTAGTTGAAGAAAGCCGATTGGAATAAAGATGATGTTGATTTATATGAATTGAATGAAGCATTTGCTGTACAAAGTCTTCTAGTTATCGAGAAACTTCAATTAGATAAAAATAAAGTTAATATCAATGGTGGTGCTATTGCATTAGGACATCCAATTGGTGCTTCTGGTACAAGAATTTTAGTTACACTTTTATATAATTTACAACGTTTAAATAAAAAACGTGGTATTGCTGCACTATGTGTTGGTGGTGGTATGGGAATTGCTGCTGCTATCGAACTATGTTGAAAATATATTTTTAAATAAAATAGTCTCCATTTGATTAATTTTAAAATGAATCTTATTGAATTATACTTTGATGGATCGGGACATTAATAAAAAAACATAAATTTTTCAATAATTTAATCTTAACAATTTTTAAGTACTCAATTTACAATCAACTCAATTTCACAGTCAAATTACAAACCAAATCCTTAATTTATTCAACATTTCGTAAAGAAAATATTGAGCTGATTTAACCATATTTCTCAAATATTGAAACCTTATTTTAATAATAATACTGTTCATTATCAATTCTCAATATAAGTAATATCCATATAAGGATAAATATAACAAATATGATTTATTTTTGTTAAATAAATTACCATTTATTTGCTTAAAAACAACATAAAATTAATAAAAAGCTGATTTAATTGACCGCAACACAACCGAATTCTTATATATATATATATATATATATATACTCTATTTAAAATAAACAATTATGGTGACTAGAGATTGAACAATATTTTTATTGATATTAAATTATTTAAACCTGATGTCCACTAATTGAATGAATTGGCTGGAAAACAATAACAAAAATTCATAATATTAATAAAAATAATTAATTCAAATACATATAAAATGTAACTAAAAATTGTGCAAAAACAAAACAAAAACTTGTTCAATAATAAATAAAACATTGTACAATATAGAATAATCAACAAAAATAAAATCTAATTTTCTCAACTAATCACTTACTCTATTAGAACTTGCCCTTAGATTACTATTAGCAAAATCATTTTCTTCTATACAAAGATCAGAATCAGAATCTCTGATAGGTTTGTTCTGTCCTTCCTATAAGACAGAAATAATTTACCGCTTACAATGTTTTTTTATTTATTTATCTAAATACATTTAATTTTCATTTGAGTTTCTCAACAAATATTTGATTAATTAATTAATTAATTTATTTATTTATGAGTATTTATACCTGAGTCATTTGCTCAGTTGTTGTTAGCAATCTAGCTATTGGATTACAACATACTGGTAACGTTTCCAATAATGTTGGACGTGAATGTGTTAATAAAGGCTTCATATATCTAGTATCAAATGAACCCCATATTCTAGCTAATACAGCTTTTTCATTTAATTTTGTTAAATCGGGTTCTGATATTTCATTCCAGTCAATTCTAGGTGTTGTATTACCCTAATAAAAATCATTTAATCAATTAATGTTTTTTTTTTTATTACAATTATAATTATAATTATCGATATGAATAAACCTACCCCTGATGTATTTTCCATAGAATTGTAAAGCTAACAATTCAAGTATATTATTAAATCAATATAATAATTAATAAAAATTCAAAAACTTACATTATGGCCTTGATGTGATAGTACTTCAGTTTCTTCATCTTGTCCAACTCTAATTAATTTATCAATTGATTTTCTAACAGATAAATAATAAAAATTAAATGGGTTGAATAACTTACGGTATTTGAAACCATTGAAGTAAATTCATTGTAGCTCCACCTTGTATTATAACAGTAATTATCACAATTAATGATGTTGTTGTTAACATTGCTTGACGTGCTTCTGATACTGTATTTCTAATTGCTAAAGCAAACGACATTGCACCTCGTAGACCTAATAAAAAACAATATTAAATTAAAATAAACAATACGAATATTATATAATTTAGATATATTACCAGCAAAGAATAGCATATGTTGGAAATTTGCTGGAATCTTTGGCTTACGTCCTAAATTCAATAGAAATGATAATGGATAAATATTTGCAGCACGTCCAATAGCAGCACATGTCTAAATTTTATTAAAGAAAATTAACAAATAATTTAGAATAACTGAACAGGTAGTGATAAAGGATACGAATCCTGTTAATATAAATAAAGGATCAAAATGATGTTTCGGAAATGTAAACATTGAAACACCAATATATGAAAATATAAAATTTTCAGCTAAGAAATTCAATAATTCAAACATTTGTTTCGTTCTAAATCTAGAATCGTCTGATAAATTATTGTAAGTATAATGTGCTTGGCAAATTCCACAGAATAATACAGCGACAACACCTTAAATATTTCATATTATGTTAAGAAAATGCTTTAATCGACAAAAAAATATTTATAAATATACCTGTTAATTCTGATGCCTCAGCTATTAAAAAAGTACTGTAAGACATCAGCACAAATAATGCTGATTCTAATAAAGGGAAATCACGAACTCTAGTAAATTTTGTCATGTGTTTATAAATTAAGAATAATATTAATTGTATTAATAATAATAGCAATAAATTGCGAACAATGAAAGGATATCAATGCTGTTACACAACCCATAGCAGCACCAATTAATAAAGACAGCATAAAGATACCGAAAAAATCACCAACAGCTTTAAAGAATGCTTTTGTTTCAAATCCACCAGATCCTGATTGATAACGTTCACCATAATTTTGTATTGATCTAAATTTATTGTTGAATTTTATTCAATTTGTAGAGAACAGTAAATTGAATTATTTTATAATCTTACCCACTAAGCACAATAGCAACAGCATCATTTAATACACTTTCACCAAATACAAGTGCATATAAATTAACATCAACATGTAAATCATTAAATATAGCTAATATTGTTAATGGATCTGTTGATGATATAAGTGCACCAAAATATAACGTATCCAAAAATGTAAAACTATTAGCTAATCGTGCTGGCATTAATTGTACAAAACCATACATTAATCCACCAACAATAACTGATGATACTGTTGTACCAATTATTGCAAATGTTAATATTGCGCCCAAATTACGAAAGAAATATTTCTAAAAATAATTAATGCAATCAAATAAATAATTTTAATATTAAAGATAAAGAAATATTAGTTTTAAACTATTATGTTGATGTTCTTTATTGTGAAAACTTGGTTTCAAATTCGTCGAAATATAAATCACAAAATATTCATTCCCAATATTTTAAAAACTATGACAAAAAATATTTTTATTGAAATAATTCTAACAAAATTTTACTAAAAATAAATTTGACTTCTATTAAATGAATCATATCCGAAAAATTCACCTATTTCTATCAAAAACAAAATTCCTAATATCTTCAAGATATTAGATATTTACTTACCCTTTTTAATGAATATCCAGCATGAAATATAATCGGTGGTAATATAATATTGAAGAATATTTCTGGATCGAATGTTGCTTTCAAGTCAATTTCATTCTCATTTAAATCAACAATCTCACCACGAAATTTATATTGGAATGTTTTATTTGTTTTAATATATGCACCTTTAACTGGAAAATGTAACAATAATGTATCTGGTGGTAAACTTGAATTATATTTTGGATCATTCGATATAACTTGCATATTCAATACATGAGATGAACTGCCAGAATAACGAATTATAGCCCCTACAATTAAACCTAGAAAAAATTGAATTTAAACAAACATAATTTTGAATATAAAAACATATAAATTACCATAGATAACAGCTAGACCAGTTTCATGTAAAAAACTAACACGACGATGTTTAAACAGCCATATCGTAAGTACAGTTAAAATTAATAGAAATGTATATGATAATAAATTTAAACTATCTAATCGATGGGTTGACTGGGCTTTTGCATCTAATTGTATATCAGAATCAGCCCCATAACAACAAATAAAATAAAATAATAAAAATATTAAACTAAATACACTTTTTCGATACATATTTTTATAAAAAAAAAAAAAATGTATATCAATTTGTTTTCGTATTGGTGATTTTAATATCAATAAATAATTTGCTATTTCTTCGATAATTTGTCTTTTCACTTTCAATGATAAATAATTCTTATTAGTTTTCAAAGATATTTGTCATTATTGACAGATAAGCACCATAATTTGCCCCCATCCCCACACGAATAATTTCGACACTATGGAGTGTTAGAAGTAAGGAGGACAATCTCCGTAAATAGAAAATGTCCATAAAATAGCCCCAGATTAGGATGGCGCCACCTGTATCAAAAGTCACAATTGTTAGAGTAGGACAAAATTAAATGGAGAAAGAAAATAACGTACTAGTTTAAAAGATTGAATATATTTCAACGATGAAACATCAAAATTAAACTAATGACAACTTTTTGAGATAACAATTTTTATAGACTTTGGACATACCGTTGGCTGGAAAAAAGACACAGATTGTAGTGTTTCTTTTATTTTTACGAATGCTGTTGCAACTTTTAATTGTACAAATTTTCACCATCTTGTAACTTTAATTATACTTTAAAGATTATGTTTATTATACAGTATTTATACAGTCAAGAAAACGGTCAACAAATACAACAAATTCACCGGTCGCCAAAATATTGTCCGAATGTCATTTATAATCGCCAACTTTAGGTTTGACTTATTGACTACTAGCGCCACTCTTATTCGTCCCTTTTTTTCGGACACTTTTCAATAAAACTCTCATAAGAGATTGTCCTCTTTACTTCTACACTCCATACTCGACACTTATTTACAATATTGTATTTTGGTTGTTAGTAATATTTTTATATCAATATTGGTAACATAAAAGGAGTTGTGCTCTTCCATATTTACTCCACGGGTAACGGCGGCAATTTAAAACTGACCTAAAAAGTGATGCGACAAACTCAATAAATAATCAAAACTATACCAAAAGAGTTATGTTTTGAAATATTTCTATTTCTTTTTATCGCATTTTTAGTTGATGAGCCTCACCTGTTCCCATATATTTAATGTATTATATATATACACATGCCTAATGCCTATTCTATGGAGTATACGTACTTCTGAACTCCATAGCCTATTCCAAACACTTAGCACACATACATCTGCCATCAATGTAATATTTTGTTAATAGTGTTAATAGTATGGACTGTAGAAGTAAGGAGAACAATCTCTTATGAGAGTTTTATTGAAAAGTGTCCGAAAAAAGAGAAGAATAAGAGCGGCGCTAGTAAGCAATCAGGGTTGGATCTGAACTTCTATGTATGTATATGTTGGCGTTCAATTCTGTCCTACTCTAATTATTGGCGCTCTATTTCTAGTTTGGATTTTCTGATACAGGTAGCGCCATCCTAATCTAAGAATATTTTATGGACATTTTTTACATACAGAGCAAGGAGGTATAGATACCCAAATATACCTCCTTGATACAGGGATTGCCCTCTTTACTTCTACACTCCATAGTTAATACCAACTGTAAATATTGGAATAAACTAAATAAACAATGATAGATATATTATGACTAATTAGAGGAATAATGATGAAAATTCTTGACATGACTACGTCAAAAATGTCAATGATTGTTAACAATATATATATATATGTTTCTTTATATTTAAATGGTACCTGTACATATTAGTTCAAAGTCCAAAGTTCTTATTGTATTTTTCAAATAGATTATGTTAGCTAAAACATTGTAAATTAAATTGATCATATAAATTCTGTTAGATAAACGTGAACATCTTTAGAAATTTACTATTTTTTTCGAAGAAATCTTGAAAGTCTACAAAATATTGATAGAAATTTCATTTGAAAAATGCTTAGAATTGGAAAATATTGTATTCAAACACGTAGTAGTATTGAAAATGCTATCACAAAACGGTAAAGTACCTATTTGTTTGTATTGTATTTTTTTAATATTGAATATTATCTAGATTGTTTGTAACTACCTCAATATTATATAAAACTGTACAAAATGACGAAAAATCATCTACAAATTCAACGGAGAATCACTCATTTGTTATGAATTTATTTAGAGGACAATTAGAGACTCGTCAAGTTTTCCCATATCCAAATGTCTTAAACAATGAACAACGTGAAACTTTACAAATGTTAGTTGATCCAGTATCAAAATTTTTCGAGGTTTGTCTTATGATAATTGACCAAATTGAATAATTATTCTATTAATTTTTTTAGGAAGTCAATAATCCAGCTAAGAATGATGCTGATGAGAGAATCGACGAACCAACATTATCTGGCTTATGGGAATTAGGTGCTTTTGGTTTACAAGTACCCCAAGATTTAGGTGGTCTTGGTTTAACAAATACACAATATGCTAGATTAGTTGAAATTGTTGGTGCTCATGATTTAGGTGTTGGTATAACTCTTGGAGCACATCAATCAATTGGTTTCAAAGGAATTTTATTAGCTGGAACACCAGAACAAAAAGCTAAATATTTACCAAGAGTAACATCAGGTGAATATGCGGCTTTTTGTTTAACAGAACCGTCATCTGGATCAGATGCTGGATCAATCAAGTATTAAAATTGAATTTGTTTAATCCTATAATTTTTAATGATTATTTTTAGAAGTCGTGCTGTTTTATCCGATGATGGTAAACATTATATTTTAAATGGTTCAAAAATTTGGATTAGTAATGGTGGTTTAGCCGAAATAATGACTGTATTTGCTCAAACACCAATCAAGGATCCTAAAACTGATAAAACAGTTGATAAAGTAACAGCATTTATTGTTGAACGTTCATTCGGTGGTGTTACTAATGGTCCGCCAGAAAAAAAAATGGGTATAAAAGCTTCGAATACAGCTGAAGTTTATTATGATAATGTTAAAATACCAATTGAAAATATATTGGGTGGTGTTGGTAATGGTTTCAAAGTAGCTATGAATATATTGAATAATGGTAGATTTGGTATGGCAGCAGCGTTATCTGGTACAATGCGTTCATGTATCAAAAAATCAATTGAATTTGCAACACAACGTACACAATTTGGACAAAAAATTGAATCATTTGGTACTATCCAAGAGAAAATTGCTAGAATGTCAATGTTACAATATATAACTGAATCAATGGCTTATATGATTTCTGGTAATATGGATCAAGGTTCACAAAATTATCATTTAGAAGCTGCTATTTCAAAAGTAAAGTATTACATTTTCCTTTCAATATTTTAATTAAATCTAAAAATTTCAGTGTTTTGCATCAGAATCAGCGTGGTATGTTTGTGATGAATCGATACAAATAATGGGTGGTATGGGATTTATGAAAGAAACTGGCTTAGAACGTGTTATGAGAGATTTAAGAATTTTCCGCATTTTCGAGGGCACTAATGATATACTTCGTTTATTTGTTGCATTAACTGGTAATTATATAATAATTAAAATTTAATTGAATATTAATATATTCATATATATTTTATAGGTATACAGTATGCTGGAGCTCATCTTAAAGAATTACAAAATGCTTTTAAAAATCCAACAGCAAATTTAGGTTTAATATTTGAAGAAGCATCAAAACGTGTTGTACGTTCAGTTGGCTTAGCATCACCACCATCTATGGACCATCTTGTTGCGAAAGAATTATCAAATTCATCTCAATTACTAGCTAAAGTAAATATTTAACAAACAACTATTTATATTGATATAAAATTATCTAAATTTCGTTTTTATATTAGAAAATGGATGCTTTTGGTCAAGCTGTTGAAATGGTTTTGATCAAATATGGAAGAAGTATTGTTAATGAGCAATTTATTTTGAATCGATTAGCTAATTCAGCAATGGATATTTATGGTGGGGCTTGTGCATTATCAAGAGTAAGCTATTCAATAAAACAAGGTTTACCATCAGCTGATCATGAACGATTAATGACTGAAGTATGGATTTTTGAGGTAATGTTTTTTATTTACCATATACATATATACTGTGTATATGAACTGAAAGTAAATAAATGAAAATAAATTTTGTTTCAGGCTGCTGATCGTGTTGATTCAAATTTAAAAGCAATAGCAGCTGGTAAAAGCTTGGATAATTTCACCAAATTAAGTAATATAGCGAGATCTGTATGTGTTAATACTGGTGTTGTACAGTTGAATCCACTCAGTGTGTAAATTATTATATATTATTTTTGTACATATGTAACAGATATTTTACATTAGTTAAATATATTTGTAAACCTAATTAACATCATTTTTATGACATATTTTTAAAATAGAATGTTTAAAAAAAAATTCGTTTCATTAAATAATTCGAAAAACTCTGTGATAAAAAGATAAATTGCAAAGTTACCCTAGTGATTGGGACCTTTTCATTTTATAGATGTCAGTATTTTAGTGGTCTATCAAATTTGAAAAAAAGAATCTTTATATTATCCAAGTACCTATATTTTTATTCAAAAAGAAGTGTTGAAATTGATTTATTCTAGTTATTAAGTAGGATTACGGTTTAATAAAAATTTTTGGAATATATCGAAGATTTGGAAGAGATTTAATAAGTAATTTTATATTTTCGACACTACACTTGAGGTACCTACCTAATTACTAGAAAAGATTCAAAAAATGGTATAACTGCTTTTTCATAGTTAAGTTAATGAGTTTATAGTAGGTAGTAAATATTAAAATTAGTTTTATATTAAGTTTTCAACAGCTCAATTTTCTTATTTATTTCCCAATCACTAACGCCGATTATTATCAGTATGTAAACGAAGTTATTAATTGATCGATATTAGCGCTTTAGTGGTTGAATTTTATATTAAAAATCTTCCAACTTTCAAACGTGGCGTGTTGCGTGGCCTGAGATGTCAAGAATTACCGTAATTTCTCTTTAGAGGTTAATAACATATTGCAGTTTCATTTTAACTTTTCTATAAATAATACGTAAAATTTCTCGTAGTTTATTGAAAATTTATTCAGGGTAAATAATTTATAACATTAATAAAAAATAATTTCACCAATTTTCATTCATAAATTTTTATTAATTTCAGGATGTATAAAGTAATAGTTTTATTTTTCGCAATCATTGCTACAATTTCATGTAATACTGATGATGAAAGTAGTGGTGCAAAATTGCTTGTTTCTAAACATATTCTTAATAGATATTTAGTTGAAACAAAAGATATTGAAATAAAATACACATTATACAATGTTGGAACAGCAGCAGCTGTTAATGTGCAATTAGTCGATAAAGGTTTTCATCTTGATGCTTTTGAAGTTGTTGGGGGACAACTGACAGCACATTATGATAGAATATCACCACAAACAAATGTAACACATGTTGTTGTTGTACGTCCGAAACGATATGGATATTTCAATTTTACTAGTGCTGAAGCAAGCTACACAAGTGCCGAATCAGAAGCCGTAATATAATATATTCTAGAAAATATTGTTTGATTACAAATTTTTATTTTTATCAGGCTCAAATTTCATTAAGCAGTGAACCGGGTGAAGGTGGTATTATAGCATTCAGGGATTACGATAAGAAATTCTCATCACATAGCTGGGATTGGTTGGCTTTTACATTAATGACAACACCATCATTAGTAATTCCATTAGTGCTATGGTATAGTAGTAAAAGTAAATACGAAAAACTCATTAAGTCAAATAAAAAATCACATTGATTCAATTTGAATTTAAATTACAGTCATTACGTTATTCAAAATCTTTTTTTGGTTTGATCGTTATTCAAGATTTTTTTTAAATAAATATTTACAATTCTAAATTATAAAGTTTTTTGAACTCATCACCTGAATAAAAATAAACCATGTACATGAAAATGGAATGAATCAATTGATTACTATAGAAAATTTAGAAGTCAATTTATCATAAATTTATTTTTATATTTTACATTATTTTTATATTTACATTACTATTGTCGTTGCAAACTGTGCATGAGGTTGACGATTACATTGAACCATGTGGTCCATGTGTAGACAAACCATAACCATTACTATTGGATGCTATTGGTTCGTCAATCTATACAAAATATTCCCTATTTTATGATGATTTGTGCAACTATGACGCAGTTTTTATTTAAATTATGTAAAGAATATGTCTAGAAATAAATTTTAACAATTTAAGGAGGAGTGTGAGCGACCAAATTGTTGAGATCGTTATGTGTGTAGAGACCATAAGGACGAGTTTGCAATCAATAAATCTTGAAAACCATTCAGAAAACCGCTGTATTAAAGATTTTTATAAGACAACATTATCAACGATAGAAAATTTCACAGATGATTTATAAATCCGTGTTTTAGTGATAATGAGTGGAGATCCTCGTAGCACTGATACATGTTTTCATCTAATGCTTGCGCATAAACGACTAGCTGCTACGCTTACAGACCCATACAAATTTCAATGTTATTACTTATTAAATATCAATGAACAAATATATTTCTATCTCTATTCTCTCTCTCTATATATATATATGTATATATATGTATATATATGTATATATAAATGCCCAATCCCAATGACCCAATTTCAATGAATCCCAATTCTCATTTATGAAAACTACTATGGAAATGAACTACTTGTCAATTGTTATGTACATTCTAACTAAAGTTACACTCGTCCAAGTGGTTAAAGTTACTATTTTTCAATAATATCAAAAAAGGCATCTTAATTTTGATATTGACTTTCCTATGTTATTTATTATGAGACAGAGTAATTAAAAATTTTCTACTGGTACATGATTTAATTTATCCCTTCTTTTTAATACAATTAGAATTGCCATCTATCAGTGACGAGTTAAAATTGATTTATTTACTCCTGCTTTAATTTGACAACTTTAAGTAGACGAATAGGTAACCGCTTGTTAATTCGTTTAATTCGTTAGCCAATTTATTCATAAAGTAAAATTTATATTGTTGAGCTTGATGTAAGGTGTTTTAAAAACGTTGCCAAACATTCTAAACATACACACGCAGTTACAAATTAAAAAAATATATTAAAATAAAACTTTGTTTACGTATTGAATAATCAAACGTAAAAAAAAAGTTCAAGTTCATTATCTATTTGGTGAGTTTTATTAACGTATTGAGTTTTTTCCATTGAAAAAAGTAAATATTGTGTCAGTTAGCAGTTATCCATAGATCATGATTTATCTGTGGATAGTGAAAAGACACATGTTTTAACTTAAAAATTCCAATTTATTAGAAATAATTTTATTTGAATTCACAAATTATCTTGTAAGATAATTGGAAAAAAAGCCGCTATATGATTGATTGTTTCTTTTTATAATTAATTAATTACCACCTTCTAGTCCTCGATTCTGCTAATCACTTTTAAACTTTTAAACAATTACAATAACAATTTTATTTTATTTATTTGAATCAATATTTATGAAGTAGTCTTCAAAACTTATTGTAAGTGGATAGCTATACAGAGATATGGTTACATTCATCAATGATATCAAGTGAAATCAACAATGTTTATGAATTATCAACAATAACAATTATATAATAATAATCAATTTTAATTTTTTATGAAATTTGAGAAAGTTTATTGTTGCTTTGAAATTTTCAATTTTCGTTTCATAATTCTAGGAAATTGCAAATACATAATATAATACTAATATAGATAATTTATATAATTCCACTATTCTTTATATAAATCATTTATTCAATTATTTATTACTAAGAAGCAAAAAGTGTGGTTAGCTTTAGTTAAAACAGATCTTATTGTAAATTGAACGATTTTTATGGAGAATTCTAACTTCAACTTTTTTGTGATATTTCTAATTTCTTATTTTTATCAAAATTTGGACTAAGATGGTTCAATTTCCATACAGTTTCAACGACAATTTTTTTTAGTTCTCTTATTTAGACTATAGTGATACATACTTTAGAAAATTGTTCTTGCAGTCTTCTATATTAAGTCAAATTATTGATATGCCACTGTTTTGTATTATTATTGTAATTATTATGTCTTACCTCATGTAAGCTATTAGTGTAGGCTTTGATTAGGGCAGGACCGTACTGATCTATTTGAAAATTCTCATTTTTATAAAATAATTGTTTATTTTTATTATCAATAGTATAATAATAAAACTGTTTTGTTCATGAATAACACGAAACATTTAAAATATCTTCAATAACAGCTTAAATCAAATCAATTATAAAATGTCTCTCAAAAACGATCAATCAATTAGTCATTGGTCATTAAATTACATTTACTTTTATTAAATGAATTTATTCATATTAAAACCAATGTTCTACTTTATCATTATGATTTTTGAAAATTAATTATAGAATGCACTGATAAATGTCGTAAAAATTTGCATAAATACTTGTTAGAACTTTGCGTTGGCGTTTGTAGGCGCGATTATTGGTTTATTGTTACTATATCAGTGTCCTTTGCTGTTTTGTCGTCGAACATTGCACTTGTTTCTCATCATTACCAAAAAAAAATCAAATCCGTAGGTGGTTGGTTTATCTAAATGTATTTCCTGCACAATTTTTTTCATCGAATAAAAAAATAATTCTAATAAATTATTTTATTGGTAGTGTTTTTTTTTTCAATTTTTCCCGGTTAACGTATATAATTCTCTTTTTCTACCCCTAATGCGTCGGTGTTGTCTTATCCCTAGGATGGGGTATTATCGATATGTGCGCAAAATTGTTGCGCACCATCTATTCAATGCCTGAAGTCGATACTTTTGTATTATTTTACTTCTCTAGACATTGCTGAATGTATTTTGTATTTTTTATCATTTATAATTAATTATATTTTGTTATTTATTCAGATACAATAAGTGACATTAATAGTGAATTTGTACTGTAGAAATTTAATTTTTCCGGTATGTATATTAAGAATTTTTATAGATTTATCTATAAGATTTTCAAAAAATTTCTCGTTGCACCTCTGTTAAAAAAACCCAATTAGTTTTTATCAGTTTTCATCTTCACCATTAGTTATATTCAATAAATCGTTACACTACAATTTAGATGAACTCTTTTTTTTTAAACTAAATTATTGATTTTATTGAATTTTTTTTTTTAATTTCTAGACCTAAATCTATAATTATGTTATAAATTGATAAATTTAGTAATTAGTGAATTTAACAGATCATTTAACTCCTTTTATGGAAATCAATTTATAATAGTATTTCAATAAAATTGAAAAATTTTAGGTGTTATACATACATATGTGTCAAGGTAAAATAAAATTAGGTCACATAGTGTAAGAAATAATTCAAATGGATATATTCTAAATTTTCATTACAATTATTAATCTTGAGGAAAAATTCATTTTATGTGCTCATGAATTTTTATTTTTGTTTTAATAAAAATTTACTCTTATTTTTTAATAAATCATTTAACAATTTAGTAAATTTGTATAACGATTAAATTGTTTGAAATTAAATAAATGATATATCTTATTTATAAATTGTACAAAATAATTGGTTATATTTAATTTTATATTAACGGTTAAGGGTTATAATAGGTGACCCAGCTATAGCTGTTGAAACTTTTTACCAATAATTTAAGGGTAACGTGTTTTTTATTAGTATTATTTTCCTTATCATTCTCATCGCGCAGCTTTTATATAATTCCCTATTTTGTTCGTGTTGTGGATAATTTCAGTAATTAATTTTCAATAAATAATTAATAATTAATTTGTGAATTTTATTTTTACGAAATTTAGTCATCGTTCAGAAGAATTCGATTGATTATTCTGAAAACATAACGAGAGTAACTTTATTTATTTGAATGATTACGATAAGATATTCTCTCATTAAATCAGCATTCAATCAGCTAAAGAAATTTTTTTCTTCATCTTATCCCAATCGATTCAATCATTTGTTTCTTCTGTAAATTTATAATATTTTTGATTATAAAAAACATCTCTATTTTATTTTAAGTTCAGTTTGAAATTCAGTCACATTCATAGCTCATGAGAGGTGATTTCGGTGGGATATCAAATATATGTATGTATAGTATAATTTTTATACATTTTGAAACATTAAATCCTAATTAATTAAATCCTAGTGTGTTGTTATTTTTTCTATTTAAATAACATTGATAGAATTAATCAAAATAATCGTCAGTTTTATAAATATTGAATTAATAATTATAAATTAAAATGAATATATAATCATTGTTACTTAATTATTCAAATACGGATTTTTCTTACGGTGATGAATGCATTAAAAATTTTTTCTTTTTGTAAAAATCGTATTTTATAAATTATATTTTTGACTAATATATCGAAAGAGCTTTTGTTTTTTTTTGCACCTCAACAAATTTCAATTTTGTGGAATATACGTACTTTTTTCCAAATTACTAGTTTATAATAAGTTATTTTTGAAAGATGTTCATTATCTTTAAAAGAATTTCACGAAATCCATTGAATCTTTCATTATTCAACTTATTATCATAAGATTTCACGAGCTAAATTAATCTGTTTGTTGATTAGTTTATTCAGAAAAGGTGTATTTCTTGATCGGAAATTTCAAGTGTACTAAAGAACTTTCACTACCAAAAAAACACCAAAAATTCTTACACTAGACAATTTTACTATTTTAAAATGTATTGTATGAAAATGATTATTCATGTTGTGAGCAGAACCGGCGCAAGATTGACTATCACCCTTATATAAATAAAAGAGTGGCGTCCTTTTATATTTAGACATATTTGTATAAATATATATCTATCTATAAATTTGATGTCCCTAGGCGATTACCCAGATTTACCAAATGGTAGTAAAACCGGCTTTGGTTGTGGAATGAAATTCATATTTTTTTGCTTTTCAACTAGCTTTGATTATGATAAATTCAGTAAAAATTAAAAAATTGTAGGTAGAAGACTGGATAGTTGGAAAAAATGGCGTTTGCCGGTCTGAAAAAACAAATAAATAAATGCAATCAGTATGTTACTGAAAAAATGGGAGGTGCAGAAGGCACCAAATTAGACCTTGATTTTATGGATATGGAAAGAGTAAATTTTGATAATTGATCTTAGTTTTTTTTTGATAATACTCGTTTGTTTTGTTTTTAGAAAACTGATGTAACATATGAGCTTGTAGAAGAGTTGCAAATGAAAACAAAAGAATTTTTACAACCAAATCCAACAGCACGTGCTAAAATGGCTGCTGTTAAAGGAATTAGTAAATTAAGTGGACAAGCTAAATCAAATACTTATCCACAACCAGAAGGTGTATTGGGTGATTGTATGTTAATGTATGGTAAAAAATTAGGGGATGATAGTATGTTTGGTCAGGCATTAGTTGAAGTAGGTGAATCATTAAAACAAATGGCTGATATTAAATATTCCCTTGATGATAATATAAAACAAAATTTTCTTGAACCATTACATCATTTACAAACTAAAGATTTAAAAGAAGTTATGGTAATGAAATTGAATTTATATTATTTAATTATTGATCTAAATAAATGTGTGATTTTAGCATCATAGGAAAAAATTACAAGGAAGACGGTTAGATTTTGATTGTAAACGTAGACGACAAGCTAAAGGTAATAAAATATTTATAATGAAAAAAATTAAAATTCTAGCAAAAACATGATATTACAAATTGTGCATGATTTATAGCATCTAAAACGGCGTTAAGCCCTTTCTCCAGCCCTGTAAAAGTACAGGGAGGTATGTTTCATCAAACCATAACCAGAGCAAATTTTTTTTTGTAGTTTGCTAGAATATTTTAATTTATCGTTATACATACTATTATTAGTAATTAAACATAATATTAATGATTTATTTGAATTATTTAGATGATGAAATAAAGACTGCTGAAGATAAATTTGCAGAGTCCTTGCATCTCGCTCAAATGGGAATGTTTAATTTATTAGAAAACGATGTAAGATTGATTTTTAAATTCAAATTGACGTTATTGACGATATAACAATTCCAGATAGAACAAATATCCCAATTAGCAACGTTTGCTGAAGCTTTATTAGAGTATCATACACAATGTACAGAAATTCTAAAAAATTTGAATGAAACTATCCTAGAAAAGTATTTATTTATTTATTTTAATCTAGTTCTTTTCTTCTACTGATTAATATCTATTAACTGTAGGAAAGAAGAAGCAGCAGTTCGTCCTAAAGTTGAATTTGAGCCAAAAACATTAGGGGATTTAAATATAGAAGGTGTATCAGATGGAGTTAATGGTATTCATCATAACAATTTAAATCATTATTCCAATACGAATAACTCTCAGTTTAAAAGACCTGCACCTAAAACTATACCTAGACAAATTAAACCTGATCCATTTGACCCTTGGAATTTCCCTCAAGGTAGTTGCCTTATTTTATTTTATTTTATTTTATTTTATGTTATTTTATTTTATTTTATTCTATTTTTTTTCATATTTTGGATTTATTTTATTTTAAATTGTTTCTAACAAACCACTTTTATCATTTTCAATTAGTTTAGTTCTTTGTTTCATTTTAATATTTTAACTTTATTTAGAAAGTTGTTCAAATTTATTTTGTTGTTTTTATGGTTTCTAGTCGTTATTTGCAGCTCTTCCTGTTCATGATTTCCTAACCATTCATCAATTCATTAATTCGCTAATCTGTTTGTATGGTTGATATTTGTTCATTAATTCATTTTAAATTTTCAATGTGTAGGTTGTTTTTTTATTATTTTATTTATTTTCGAAAATAATTGAAAATGTTCACAAATTACTGTTAATGATTGTTCGATTTATCTATCATGCATCACTGTTTTGTTCTGTTCAATCAGCAAATTTAAAATAATTGTGCGTCGTTTGAAACGATAATTGGCGGTTAGCCAAAAACCGCATCAGAATCTTCAAAAATAGCCATTGAAAGTGTCGATAGTTGTTTTTTCTGTTTTCTTTTAATGTAATCCAGTTTGATATCATCTAATTCGAAATATCTTTAATGTGATTTGTAATATGGTTTTGAATTTTT
>JAZBGZ010000207.1:48352-58558 GCA_037414795.1 Stenodera caucasica | reverse complement strand
ATTATTACCTTTTGCAGCAACAGCGAATACACGTCCCATATCCGGCTGTTGAACGCTCAATGCCGGCTCCATTTTGCCTTGAATACTGTACAATCCGGCTCTTGGACAAACAACACGTCGATTTTCACGATCAGCAATACATAAACGATCAATAGATTCAATCAATGCTAAACCATGTGGTACTTGTAATGATAGAAATTCAGGTGGACTCGGTATAACGCGCAATAAATCACCGGCTGCGTTAAATTTCAATATGCGACTATTACAATAACCGTCGGCAATGAAAATTTCTCCGGTTAAAGCGACAGCAATCGATGTTGGCATACAGAGATGTTTGTGACTGGAACCGGGGATGAATTTCTGACCGAAAATCAAAGTCGGCTCCAATTCACCAGGCTTAAACTAAACAAAAATCAATTAATAATTATCGATCAAAAGACGTCGAAATTTGTACTTTGAAAGCTTGATGGAGAGCCACATCGGTGACCCAAAGATTATCATGACGATCTATGGTTAAGCCATGTGGTAAATAGAAAATCCCCGAGCCCCATTTCCCCAAAATTTTCCCAGTTTGCGGCTCCAAAGTCAATACAGTCGGCTCACGAATCGGTCCCAAATGTGTCTGAATATAATGATTCGTATGATTGAACGAACTGGAAAATAGAATCGGTGGAAATTATGATAGTATTTTGGAAAATAATCAAAACTTACTATTGATCGAATAGACGATCGGCTCGATGGAAAATCACCGGTTGTAAAGCCGAATTGACAGATATACCAGCAACTTGACCAATTTTGAGCGGTTCACTAGGCCAATTTTTCACAGCTCGTGGAATATCCGGCTTATCAGCAACATCTTCCAACGATGCCTCTTCCGGTTGTTTGACATTACCCTAGAAGATAAGCGAATCGGAGATTATCAACATATGCCCCACTTTTTCACGATAAAATAAACTCATCAATAATCGTGATGATAAAATTGAATGAATTGAAAATAACACGAAATGACATACCTCCAAATTCGTAACAGTTATGACGATAATAACAATTGTTATTACGCCAACAATTGTTAGGATATTTCGACGATCCCAAATCATTTTGTTTACAAAATCTATCGCATTGTGATCTTTATAATTTTATCTAGTTTCACAAAATTTTTGACCTAAAACGAACACAACGGTACTTTCAAGTTGGCTACTTTTTTCTAATTATTCTCAACTAGCAACAATCTAGAAATATTTTATGGAAAAACTCTAAACTACAACATCTTTGTTGTTTATTATTTCGTGTTATTCTGACCATAAAATGTAAAATTTAATAAAGTGAAAGCGTCAATGTGGAATTCCCGTAAAAGTATAGTTGGTTGCCTACTAGTGAGGGACTTTCAATTCCTGCCGCGTGTCTAAATAACAGGAAATCCATTATTTACGGCCCATCATCAATTGGATGAAACAAAAATAAATGATAATTAAATCGCTTACCTGTTCGACTAATTGCCGACTAGCCGATAATAATCGTCGAATTTCATCGTACAATTCTTGTTGTTCAGATTTTTGTTGATATTGTGGTGGTGATGCTTTTAATGCCCCAAAACATACAACTAGTGCCAATATAGCGACAGTTGAGGTCGCCATGGCTAACTGAGACTCTTCTCTAAAACGAAAAAATACAAATCAATAAACGGTTACGTATACAGCGCATGTAGGGATTTGACACAGAATATCAACATAGAATTATTTCGAATTTATAAATTTTTAGGGGATGAAGTGTGCAATTTTTATTGATTATAATCAAAAATCACGGTCAAGGTTGATTGTTTCGATGGATTCGTGTATTGATTGGATTTCTACCACTCAACACGCAATCTAACGAATTATTGTAATTATTTCTATTTTTGTTGTGAAATCAACATTGATCAATAATCTGAACAGAGAACTTTATTATCTTGATTTCTACAATAAAAACATTGTAATTTTACAAAAATAATCGCAATATTGTCACAATTAATTTATACATATGGTTTTTTTTTTGATTATTATTATTGGGCATCGCTACCACGTAGTCCTGGTTGTGTCCAAATATATCCTGTAGATGTCATCGAACAGAAAGCATTATAATATCGTCCTGGCGCCCGACAAAATGACCATTCAGGACATTTACAACGGAATAGACTTTGAAACTCCTCTTTACATACTTCATTCCACCAACAAGTCCTCTAATCGAATATACACACAATCAATTGATTTCTAATCTAATAATAATAATAATAATAATAATAATAATGATACCTCTGTCAAATAACCACGCACAGATGAATCAGATGTGCTGCGTTTCCACAAAATTCCTGCTTCTATTGTTGTTATTGTGATGATCAGGATAATTAATAACTAGGACCAATTGTTTTTTTTTTTTTAAAAAAAAAAAAAGGATTTGATTTAGGGTAAACTTACCAATGGGGAAAATTTGCACATTTTCTTCTGTTGTTGACGTTATTTCGTATTGATTTAATGTGTTATCAAAGGACCAAATTGCAGAATAGGCGCCATCTGTTGCATAGAGATTCGGCCAAATCAGGAAAGCGTCAATTTCATCAGAATGGTCCATTCAAGGGATCGATAATAGTTCAATTACTAGGAAAAGATTCAATTGTTTATTTCCAAATTGGGTCGAAATTTTTGATTTATCGAAAAATATTTCAAAAAAAAAACGATTCCGGCCCCCCTCCAAAAAAAAAACAAGTAAATTTGCAACTGTCACTTGTTGAAGTGTAATTTTTTATAACGAGACTAGTGACGGAATTCAACTGCTGAGGAACACGATACTTTTTCTTTAGTTCACTGCAGTTACTAAGCAACATGATACTTTTTCGCTAGCCATCATTTGCAATATGACAATTAACTTTATATGTGTTCCTTAGCAACGACAATGAACACAGAATAATGATGGCTAGTGAAAAAGTCTTCCGCATAAAAAAGTTTCGATTTAATTATTTTAATTTGTAAACTAAATAAGATTCACTTCAACTTTGCTCTTATCTGGATGAAGTACACATAGTTTTTTTTGGTTCACAAAAGAGATGGGATAGTAGCCCGAAAGTTTATCTTCCCATCTCTAGTCATTCGCAACATACGAGGTAATTCAAGCTATTCAAGCTTATCTACATTAATTGATAAGTAGATTACTTATGAATAATTTGGTTAAGTCGCTCGATACCGAACTAGTTCACAATAAAGTGAATTATCTTCTGCTTATTATTAATTCACATCTGCAGATAGTAAGAGAACAGTAATTTAACGGCCATTTTCTATAAATATTTGCTTTGTTCTCATTTTTTTTCCGTCAATATATTTCATTTATGATAATTTTCTTCGGAATTTTCTCAAAATTAATGTGAAAAAAGAGAGTTTCAGTAATAGAAATTGACAAAAATCTTCACAACAATTTTTGATTGATCATGTAGAGTTTTCGCGTCATTAAACGACGAAATTGACTCTCAACTTGATCAACTTCGAAAGACCCAAGATTTACGATAAAAAAAACGTCAATAGATACAGAGCTTAGATCGAAGTAAATCCCATCTCTATTTTGACTTAAATTGGACTTAGCTTGAATCATTTCGACTGTTTCATGAATTAAAATCATAAAATAGGGAAATATTAGACAATTTTATAATACAAAAAATATATATTTAATTTGTTGAATTAATTGACATAATTTACAAAATTAATCTGCAGCTCCAGTTTCAATAAATTGTAGCACAGCCATAAAACCGAATCCGGTTAAAATACATAAAGCTCGTCTCAAACGATAAATTCGGCGTTCTTTTTCCCGATTCAATACCTCAAAAAATGTTATATATAAAATCGTACCGGCTGATAAACCTTCTAATAGAACAATAGCTGTTGATTTTGCTTTTGTATTCATATTGGCCTTCAATGTGATCAATAATCCCAATAATACACCCAATGGACTCGTTATAGATAAAATCAAAATATGGACAATTATTGTTTTTGTTTTAGTTCTAGCCAATATTAATTCCATACTAATATAAAATAGAATTGTTGCTGAATGTATCGAAACAGCTGTAAATAAATACCAAATATTGGCTATCGAATTTTGTAAACCGATTGCTAAACTTTCGAAAATCGAATGTAACGATAAAGCTGCAACTATCAAAATATAACGAACGACTTGCTGTTGAGTTTTCAGCTCTTTTTCCATTTCCTTTTCGAATTCTTCAATTTGTTTCTCTTGATTCTCAATAATCTCAGCTTGATTCTTCTCATTCTCTCTCAGTACATCCGTTTTTAGACTCACATTATCGAGATTGTCCTCTTTAAAATCGTTAGTCTCGATTTTCCCATCTTCAATAATATAAACACCTTTTTCCTCCAATTGTTGTTGAGATTTCTCTTTGATTGGTGATATTTTATTGATCGATGTCAAAACTCGATTGTCTAAATTGTTTGTTTTTTTAACACAAGACACTTGCGGTACTTTCGTTATAAACCAATGTGAAAATTCTTCGATGAAATAAACAAAGAAAAATCCACATGATATAGTGAATTGTGATAATGGAAAATCGGTATGTAAATTTCCCAAATCTTTTAATTCTTCTACCGAATTATAAACATCAGGCATCATATGTAGAAATGCTGTTGCAAATAAAACACCACCACCGAACGATTGGCATAATGCTAATGCACATGTTACTTGTTGATGACGTTTTCGATTGATAAAATGATGTGTATCTTCTTCACCCTCCCATTTAATTAATAATTTATAAATTTTCAATGGTAACATGCCGAAAAATAATCGAAGTACACCGAATAGAATTGCAACAAGAATTTTTGTCGATGTTAAATTCATGTTGTTGGAATTTCTTTAAGGAAATTCTCAAGTTGTTTGTTACGGTGTTCATGGATGACTAAATAAGGGGGATGAATCGATTGGTGGTGGGAATTTCAACAACCTTAGATGCGCACGAATAAAACAGCAATTTTTTTTTGTTGTTGTTTTTAAATTAAATTTATTAAATTGATATTTTAAATTATAAAAATCGTATTCTGCTCCCATCATCAACTTTAAGTCGGTCTTCATCCCCATAACGACCCGAAATCTTGTTCACTTTGATGGTCTTTAAAATAATTCGAAATATCTCTTGTTTCAGATAGATGTCGTAGGCATGGCGCCAAATTAGCCAATAGAACTCATCTCACGACCAATAGTCTTATTTCCCGCGCTGTCACTATGACAACCATAGCTGATTGTGATCATCTAACTGGAAGGTACTGTATTTTATTTTATTTTCATCATCAATATTATTTTTTCTAATGCACTATTTTTAATAAGTAATAATATAAAATGATGCATATATTTTCCATAAATTTACTGATATATTATATAATACCAAGCCCAAGTAAACACTATTTCAACGATTGCTTCACGATAAAATAATTTAATACATTAAGCGGCTTAAATAAAACAATAACTTATAAATAGTATATAATAAAACAACATAATAAATAAACAATCGAATAAAAATTACAGTTCGTTTTTAATCTTCCCCAATGATTGTCGGAGTTTATTAATTTGCATTATCAACTCAGCAGTTTCAGCTTTCAAATATAAATCCTAAAAATTGAATTGAATTCTATATTTGGAGTAAAATAAAAATTAAAAAACAAGAAAAAAAAATTACTTTAGATTCACTCGAAGTAATTCGATTTCCTTCACATTCTTCCACACGAATTTCCTCTAGTTCAGTCCTAATTTTCCCAATCAATAAATCAACAGCCTCCAAACCATTCGAGATGCTCATCATTTCCAAATGTTTCAAAGAATCAGTCATTTCTCTTATCTGTAAATCAATCAATAAAATTCGAACCAAATTAAAAATATAATGGAACGTACTCTATTTATTTCGTGTGTTAATCGTTCTTGAGCTTGTCTATAGATTGGTTTATCATCGGTAATTTTCTCATCCGGATTCTCTCCGATTTGGGTCTTAATTCGACAAAATTCCGATAAATGATCAATTAGTTCATCTTCAATATTTCGATTGGTTTCTTTACGATTATCTTTAGTTAAATTGACATCATCCATAATCAATTCTAATTGTTTCGTACGATTATCGTTTTGATTTTTGATAATTTTCCGTTGTGTTAATTGGAGAATTTCCGATTTTTCCCGTTCGATTCTATCGCGCAATTCTGCTAAAGAATTGGCATATTTTTCAATTTCTTTACGTTCTTCTAACAGATTGATTTTAACCGTTTTCTCCATTTCTATTAGTTTTTCGAATTTTATCCATCAATTGGTGAATTTATCTAAAATACTCACCTAGAAGTCGTTTCTTTTCTTCTTCTTCAATTTGCATATCGTGTATCTGTTTTAGATTCACCATACGTTGTTTGACTAGCGCAATTTCCTGTTTTTGTAGCCGTTTCAAATCGTTTTCCATCGAATTTTCTTCGTTTTTCTGATAATCGATAACTGTCTTCGGATAATCACAGAAATTCGGATAATTTCCAATTGTTAATTTTTTGAATTGTTTTAAATATTGTTTTGGGTGATTATTCGATGTTGTTTTATCATAAATTTGATAAGTTCGCTTTATCAATTTATTAACATCAATTGGTTTATGATCTTGATAGAAACAATGGAATAATTTCGTATCTTGATATGATAGTAATATCGATCTTTGTGAAATATTATAAGCTACAGCTGCACATAATAAAAATGATGGATGATTTATTAAAATATGATCCCAAAATTGTTTCCATTGTGGTTTTGTTAAGGCTTGCGAAAAAACGGTTTCCAATAAAGGCCATGCATATAATTTCGATGATATATCAAATCTAGCTAAATGTTCCAATAAAACTCGATCATGTTCTAATAGTAAATTTTCAATAATTGCTAGAATATTGACAGGTGGCAATGGGAAATATTCAAACCAATATTGACACCAATTCACTAAAATATCAATAAAAAAATATATAATAATTTCCCCCTTAAAATTAATTTCCAACATACTAATTATTGTACAAACAGCTTCGAAACAAATTAACGGTTTATTTTCGAAAATTTTCACAAATGGAAATACGAAAACTGGTAAATAATTAACATAAGCAAAAAATTTCGACCATATTACCAAATTGTCAATTAATCGTCGTAAATTTCTCAAACTACCTTTATTTTCTAATGGATAAAATTGTTGGAGATTTTGAAATGATTTAATTCGACGACAATTAATTACCGAATTATATTGTTGTTTATTTTGTGGTAATTGTAATAAATGTTCCCATATTGTTGTACGGTAATTTTCCGGAAATTCACCATATTGACTCAAAATTAAACGCAACTTTTTCACATTCAACATATTCTGGATCTGTAAAATCTCCAACTTTATTTATTATCACAAACTAAATAAATTCGTAATTATAGCTCGTTACAGATCAAAACCATATTGGGTCGTCATAGCAACGGATTAAATAATCAGTGACGTGCACAGATGAATATTAATTATAGCTAGACGGAAGATCAGATCTGTATTTAAATTAGACTTGATTGGGAGTAAACAAGACTATAATTAAATCGCACACTATAAAAAGCTCCACCGACGCTACTGTATTCCGTTGCCTGGCAACCACTACGATTCGATATTATTGGACAATTGATCTAGTATATGATTGGTTGATTATTTTAAGTTGTGGTATGAGCTATGATTTTGATTGTGGTCTAACTGAAAATCCCTGAAACAGACCTTTTCTTTAACGATGCCAATTTTCTTTGAATTGATCTTTCGATAATGGATTCGTCCAGTTGTTTTTGCTGATTCAACTTCAATTTCTATCGGTTTCAATATATATTCAATTAAATCATAAATATTAATATCACCAGAACATTGAACTATTGCAATAGATTTTGATGATAATTGAAAACGTATAATTTGACAATTTGATATTAATTGACTGATTATAAAATTTTTCTCTATATCATAGAAATAAACGAAACCATAACCTGTTAAAATGGCTAAAATTTTATTACAACCACCATCATTTGAATTCGATACAAATTCAAAAGATTTAATCGATCGTAGATTTTTCGGTAACGTAACGAAACGTATCAATTTCCATAAACTTGTGATGAAAATCGCTAAAGAAGCTGGATGACATGCCATTACCATTATTAGCCCATTTCTTCACAAAATGGAAAATAAAATTAGACCACATTCGAGTAGGAGCCGATCCATAGGCTAACTATGTCGTGGAGGGGTCAAGTCCCGCCTATGTTGGCTCGCTCTTGAACGTACTCTAAACTTACTTTGTAAAACTGATATGTTTAATCGGACGACAATGCCAACTATGCGGTCCTAATTGTACTAAATTATCGAGTGTATCATAATTCCAAATATTTATCGTATCATCATCGAAACAAGTCAGAATATTACTGGATGCCGGTATAAAACTAGCCTAAAATAAACTATTCTTAACCATCTCAATTTAGAGCCTTATCTCAATTTTGATTCAGAAATCGAAATTATTGTTGTAATTACCAATTTTAGATGGCAATTTTTTTCTAAATTTAACACATGAATTTTCGTGTTCGCTCTCAAATCCCATACAATCGCCTCAATTTTAGAAGCTGACAAACATAAATAATTATTAGCAAATGTTATAGATTCAACACTATGGGTATGACCAATCAAATCGCCATTATTCAAACCATTTTCTATATTAATTATATGGATTAGACCATTTTTTAATGCTATAAATAAATCATAATCGGTATATTGTGAAAATTTGATTAGAATATAAGTTTCAAAAATTTCTGTCAATTCCCAATATTTATAATTATTGAAATCAATGATATAAACACGTCCATCATTATCTGATGATGCTAAATATTGATTATTACGACTAAAACATGTATAGAGAAAACGGAAACTTTCCGATTTTCGTCCGAATATTTCATAAATATTTAAAATTAATCTACAATTATTTTTTTTTTTTTTGTTGATACAATTGATTAATTTGAATTACCAAAAACTCACCCGTTTCGTTGTTTCGGTTTTAAATTAAATAATTTTTTCAATGGAGGACTGTATTCTTCGATATCATTCATATTATTTTGTGTTTGTATTGATGATTTTCTAAAACGTCATTAGAGCTTATAAACAAAATTAGACAACCAGTAATACATTCGTGCGCTTTTTTTCAGTTTGAACGGGAACAAAATTTCAAAGTATTTTCAATCTATAATCAGTTAATCAAATGATTGATTCTCGAGCACTATGACAGGTGCGTATTGAAATATTTTGGGTGCCGATTTGTACAGATCCGGCCTCATTTTTTGTTCGGATTGATTCGAGGATTTGAAGGTAGCTAATAAAAATAAAGAAAATCTTGATGTTAATGATTTTTATTGACGTTTTTTATGATTGGGTAGTTTTCAGCAATTTTCCTCCACTTTCCCAACAGTTCTTCATCGGGTATTTTCCACAATTTTTCTAGTAAGATCCAGCCGGCTTTGGCTGTTGTTAAAATATAGGAATTATTTGGATCTTGTAAATTCGAATAGGCGCCCATTACTAACGATTGACAAATTCTACCTTCTATGCAAATTTTCAATAAATTAAATTCGAAATTGGTCAATTTTCTAATTGATAAATAACCGGCTAAAACATAACCACCAATATCAAGATCTCCACTTTGTATTATCATATAAGCAATTGTTATTGCTAATTCGTATAAATAACATGAATAATTTGTATCACCGTAATCGATAATTGCTTTAATATACCATTGTTGGTTCGAATTTTGCTCCAATAAAATATTTTGTTCGTTCAAATCACCATGAAGTATGCCTTTTTCTAATTGTGAATTCTCATAAAGAACACGTTTTGTAAATTGATTTATTATCTCTTCGATCATTGATCGTCGATGTGGATCGTTTATAGCGAATATAAATTGGTTCAATTTCGGTATTTCCCCCAACATCCATATTGTTTTGTGCGTATCGTAGACTGGATGATGAAAATCCTAAATATCGGAAATCAATCAAATTTTTTCCCACAAAATTTTAGAAATTACCTTGAGTTGTTCGTCTAATATTGCTGTAATTTTTCCGATTTGATAAAACAAATCATTGGACGGTTGTACTTTATACAGGACCGTACCATCGATGAATTCTAATAAACGTACG
>JAZBGZ010000207.1:38101-48265 GCA_037414795.1 Stenodera caucasica | reverse complement strand
ATTCGGATCTTTCGAATCCAAAGAGTTGATGATTTTCAAAATATAACCACTTTTGTTTATATTGTCGATAAATTGATTGTTTGTATAATTTTCAACGATAATATGATAATTGATATCGTCGTAGCCATTTAATATTTTGAATGAAATACAATTGAGTCCGTACGAATTTTTTAGAATTTTTTTAACTTCATCTTCATTGACTTTCGGTTTGATTGAATCGCCCGGTTTTAACAGATTCAGATCGATGGACATTGCGAATTTCTCACAATTTCTCTGTATAAATGACAATTTATTTTAATAAAAATCTTGAAATGATAACGATAATATTGTCTAAATAACGTGCGCAGTTATATTCGTCTTATTTTATTTATTTAGACAACAATGAATAATAATGAAAGGGAATTGAAGCAACTTGACCTCGATAAACTTTTATTAAACTACTCAATCTTCATAATTCACACTCGAAATTTCCATCATCTAATTGACTCCTGAATCTTACCAAATTAACAGAAATAAATACGAAAATATAGAGAGAATCGTTTATCGTTGAAATAAACGAAAACTGGGGTGAATCGTAATCAAATCAATCAGAGTTTGCGCGCTTCACGATAACACAATTCAGCAAAGATCGCAAGATTAGCAACAGATCAGATTCGATCGATCGGCTACCGTTTCCAATCCAATTATTCAATGTCAGAATTGTGCTTATTCTGGCTACATCAAATGATTGAATGAATTTGTCAAAATTGGAGTGTTTGAAAATTTCCCACTTCATTGATAAGATAACGCGATAGAACAAGGATTTTCATCTATTTGGAAAACGGAAAATTTCAATTATCACCAAATACAAACAAAATTTCGTTTATTTATTGATTTTGAAATTAACATTTCATTATTTTAAAACACAACGTGATTTTTTTTTAATACTTGAACTCTACAGTTTATTTCAACTAAATTAATTAATTACAATTAAAGAAAAGTTAATTAACAATAAGAATAATAAGGGGTAAATTATGCAAATTATATATAAAATTTTAGTTTCGTCTCATTTCTCATTTTTACTATCATAACAAGAAATTCCTCTCAAATTCCCACAACTTACAAACTTCAACTTTTAGAAATTCTGCCAATTACTAAAATTAAACAATAAATAATTTCAATATATATTTTTTTTAATTATCGATTAATATAATAGAGTGGCAGGTTTATATCCAAGACATATATCTTTTTTTTTTTTATTTATTATTTATTTAGATTATGAACAACATTATAGCAGAGATTTATGATTTTATTCAATTGTTTCATTCAATTCATCCATTGACAGAAAATCATTTATTTTACAATAATATTTAATGATCATCTCTATTATTATTATTATTATTATTATGATTATTGTAAATAATAATAATAATAATGATAATTTGGTAACATTTCAGATAACATAAGCTATATAATATATAATATACTCTGAGGCAATTATTAACAATATTCGACTATTTGGTAATAAAATTATTGAAGAAACGAGTCAATTGATTATTATTTAAAGATACTAATTTGGAATTTCTATAATTTAAGCCATTTTAATTCATAATTCGTTGATGGATTTTTGTTTGAATCAACTATTTTTTGTTACGAACCAACAATCGAGTCATCCGTTAAATAAATAATTTTTGAATTATTTACATGAATTATTAAAAATAATATTTACATAATAATTGTGGAATTGTTTGAATGGAATGTTGACAATTCGTAGTATTATTGTTGTATTTTCATGAATATTTGCGTATAATTGGTGGAATAATAATGTAAAGAAAAATACAGAAATTTTCAGTCTTCAACATACCGTTCCCAATAAACCATCTTTCTTTATACAATTCAGCTGTTTCAGGCTGAAAAAATCAACATTTAAATCCTATCTAGTATTGCTAAATGTAGCACTTTTGTACAACAGTCATTTAATAGATTTCTTTGTCACTTTCATAGATTTCTTGTTGTTTTGTTGTTGTTGTGGAAATTCTTATCCGGTATTACAAGTTTTACAACATTGTTGTTGATATCGCATAATTTTGCACATATTCATCGCTTTGACATTTGGACAAAACATCGAATGATCTTCACATTCGATATTATTGTTTGTTGTCGGATAACACATCGGCCCTTTGCACACTTTCATTACCGGCGGACGAATAAGGTCCTTACAGGCGATTCCTGCAGGTTTTTTCGTTCCATACCAAACACATTGAATGATGCGATATTTTAAGCCTTGCATCTCACAAGCGGCGGCACACTAACAAAAATAATTAAATCAATAAAATATATATAAAGATTATTGGGGGAATTACTTCAGACCAGGCGCCAATTTTCCATTTACCCACACAACGTTCATTTTGGCATTCCTGTCGATGGATCGGTCGTTCATCTGGATCACATTTCGAGTCCGCCACTGTTATATTATCAATTTGACATTTAACAATACGCCGTTGCATTGCTAGAATTTCAATCAATTAAAAATACGGAAATTGATTGGATTTCATTTGATTGATACCTCGATGAAAATTGAAACATTTCGATTTCTCACAAGGTGTCCACTGATCGACCGACCATTTCGGACAATTTTTCGTACCGCATCGTTGTTCCGTTTCCGGTATTTTCAAACCGGCATCATCACATAAATTATTATCGACACTTTGTGTTGTATTATGAAGACGTACAATACATCGAGTGGCTCTCATTTGGAAACCATTACCGCCGCATGTTGCCGAACATGCCGACCATTCAGTAACAATCCATTCGAAATGGAGATTATCGGGGGTGCCGCGTCCAAGAATAACAGCCGCACTATCCCCCTCATCATCATCATCATCATCATTATCATCATCATCGTCATCAGTGATAATGGAGGGTTGATCGGTGATTGAATGAGGATCATCGGGTATGGCCACCATGCGGTGACCTCGGGAACTGCTGAAAGTCTGGAACGGCCACAATTGCTGCGAGCAACATTTAATAAAGCGGTCGAAAATTATTCTATTATTATTATTATTATTATTAGAGAATAATTGAAACAGTAGGCCATGCAGGATTAGCGATTATCAACGAAAAGAGCAATTATTAAAAACAATATCGCTTTTTTCGATAATTTGATTAGTGTTCATTTGTTTACCTATAAGTGGTAGTGCAGACATTGTGTGTGTGTGCATTTAAAGATTAACAATTTCACATTAGAATTCATCTCAAAACTAAAATAATTGGGGTGAAATAAAACGTGCATTAAAATAGAAAAATTGTGTATCTAGTTCGAGAATATCCTACTGGAAATGTGCAAAAATTCAAATAATAAATCATTAAGGATTAGGTTTTTTTTCCTATAGGATACTCGTTATTGTGTTTCTGTTTTTCCCCCGATTTTTTTTTTTTTTTTAATTATCAAAACCGCCCTCACCTGGAGATTAGAGATTAATTTTTGAAAATGGGGCATTATACGACCAGCTGAACTCGCCGAATTACCACCACCATAAATTGGTGGTTTCAACGATTCTGATGAACTGGCCGGTAAATGAGACGGTAACAATTTATCCTTATAGCAGCAATAATTAGAATAGATGAAAAGTTATTATATCTAAGGCCCGATTTACGAATAATTACCTTTATGCTATCTTTATGGAATGTGGTGCTTTGTGGTGGCCATGCATTTAAACTATTACTATTAACGTCAAGTCTTAGAGATGGTAATGTTGGAGTGAATAATCGAGTCCTGAAAATTTAATAATTTAATTTTTATAGAAATCGAATTTAAAATTAATTTTTACCTAGGTGTTGGTTTTTTTCGTATGACACTATCTGGTCGTTGTTCGTGCGAATGATCATCACTACTAAATAATGGATTAGATTGATCTCGATGGACTTCTTGTACATCCGATATTAAATCAACACGATCTGTTTTATATCCTTGTCGTTGGATTTCTTCAGATGTTGGAAATTCACCAGGTTTAGGACGTACTGAAATATTTATACTAGCTGTTGAACGACCAGCAATACATGTATATAATCCGCTATCGCGTAATGTTAAATTTTGTACACGTAAAGCACCTTTTTTCGATGTTTTAAATTTCTTCGATTTCGGTAAAAAATTCTTATCTTTAACCCATTGGATTTTCGTACGATTGAATCTGAAAATAAATCAAATCAGATTTTTGAAGTGTAACTTTGCTAGCGAGACTAGCGAATCTGAATGACCTTGACGGAATTCAAAATGAAACATCCCCTGCCGTTGCTAAGCAACACGATACTTTATCGCTTTGTTTATTGTCGTTACTAAGCAACATAACTTTTCGCTAGCCTTCATTTTTGTTTCCTGACGTTACTAAAGAGCACACTACTTTTTCGCTAGCCATCATTTTCAATATTACAATTGACTTTATATGAGATTAATACAGGTGTTCTTTAGCAATGACAATAATAAATAGACACCCCGTATAATTTTCGAGTCAAAAAATTTCGATTTTTAGAATTCCGATTTGGTATAAATTTCGACTGACCTTTTGACCGGACACTTGATTTTAATTGTGGTACCAATGAAGACTGTAGCGGCACCGCCCACTTTCAACGATATCTTCTTCTTCTTAAAATCGTGCTGTATAAACGAACTATTCGACACATCAATATGCGGCTTATCACTTTCAACAACACAACTTTTCGTATTGCACGGTTTTCGATCAGGTGGTTTTGGTAATGGACACATACTAGATGGTCGATCAACTGTATGATTTTGTGCCATCACTTGTTTACATTCAATTTTACGTAATTTCTCACCACCACCGCAAGTTTTCGTACAACGTGACCATTCAGATAATTTCCATTTAACTGGACAATCCAGCACATTGCAATATTGTCGGTCTAAGGGTGCTGGTTGAGGGCACATATTATTGGGTACAATGACGGTATTGCCGCCACCTTGGGTCACTTCATGTATACAATTCACTTCTCTGGTTTGTATACCAAGACCGCAACTTTGCGAACAAGGTGAAAAATCGGAATAATTCCATCTAGGTGGGCATGGATGATCGTTGCATGTTCGCATCAATATTTCCGGTTTCATTTCAATTGGACATAAATATGGTGATGTTACTTTTTGTGTATCGTCTCTGACACAATTGACGATTAATTCTTGAACACCACCTAAACAAGTGGCACTGCAATGCGTATAGCCTTGTTCTTTCCATGAATAGGATTTGCCTGGTGAACCGCCAGCAACTTTAATATCGCTTCTATATGGATCATCTTTAATATCAACACCGATACGTTCCGATGAGCACGGTTCCATATAGCATTTTTCCGTTTCGATCGGTTTAGGACCGCTGCATTGTTTATCGGGCAATTTGGCGATCGTCCGTGAGAATTCCAAAAATATTTTGCAATGGACTTGACGTTTTCGCAAACCTTCACCGCACGTAACACTGCACGGACCCCATTCATCCGGAATAAATCTGAAACGAACAACTTCAATCATTATTTCGACAATTAATACAACTCAAAACATGCACTTCAATTTTTTGGAAAATTCACAAAACACTCACCTGTGATTGTTCTACGTTTGGTTTGTTTTTTTTTTTCGGGAAAAATTTGTTTAGACTAAAGCAAAAGATCGGACAAATTATTGTTTATTATTCAGGTGTAACATGCTAAATCCATTAAAGTGTCAGATTACAGCCAATCACGGAAACGTATCATCTTCATAATTAATGGAGCCCGGAATCATGAATATTTATAGGTGTCAAACGGAAATCTCCAATATTTATTTTGATTCGATAAAATCGACTGACCATACAATAAAAACGGGTGTAACCGAATTAATCAATTGGGAATAAAGATATCTTATATTTTAGAATTAAATTTAGTTCGTATTTGATAAAAATCGACTCATGCGATATTCATTGATTTCCAACTTATCAATGCAGCCATTCATTAAAAATGAAATGGATTGTGAACGATTTATCGGAAAAATAGTGAAATCCTCCAGGATACTTCCTGTTTATGTCCACTCTATTTAAAGTTAATTTTATCGATACCGATAGGGTCGTAATCGTTCAATATTGATAACCCAAAGTTCAACGACCATGATGAATGAAAATGATCATCTTTGGTCTCGAATTGTTGAGATAAATTTCGAAATTATACGTTTCCTCGATTAACAGTTCATTTGAATTTTCGGAAAAAAAATTGAATATTATCAAGCATTTAAATCATGGATAAAGCGAAATTGTGCTCGACAACAGCTGGTGCTTTATTAAGAAGCTTATCACCTATTTATACTCGTGTCGTAGAGTTGGCTTTTTGCCGCTTGTTTTTCTTGCTGACTACCACGCAAACATCAATATTACAAGATGTAACATTTGTCCGTTTTGCACAAATTATATGTAGAAGACAAGAAAAGAATGAAAACAAGGAGTTGGGAGAGAGAAAGAGACGGAGAAAAAAAAATGGGTAATCAAACAAGCGACAAAATTGCGTCAAGAATTGTGCACAAGAGAGATAGAGAACGGAAAAAAAACGTGAGAATTTCGTGGTGTAAGATGGAAAATACGTTTTTTTTTTTCGAGAATTAACAGAAAATAAATTAAGGAAAACAAATTAACACAGCAGGACCTTTCTCATCATTAAACATAATATAGACGAGAATAGAATTTTTTTTTAACTATATAATACATATTTCTTGACGAAAGATTCCACTGTATTAATTCATTGTGAAAAGAAAAGAAATTATTTTTGTGTTGCAGTACCTCACATATACCCAACCGCAGGCAAAGAACACTTTGAAATCGCTGAAAATACAAGTGACACACAAAAAATTTTGTCTCCTATTTCATTTCAATAAACTTAATAATGTCGATAGTTCATAAATGAGTGAAATATTACCGAATTGTCGGGATGATTGATGATAACGGAAGTGAATACAATCGAACTATACTAACCGATATATAACAGATATTCCAATCTTATATGATAGCATATGTGCTCTATATTGAAGGATTGTGTTATATTCAATATAACATACAATCACTTTCTACTAGGTTATATCTAATATTCGATTTGTGGTCCAATTTTGAGTTATCTACGTTACACGAACATCAACAGATACTATTTGAACATTATAGACACGATTCGGATATAATAGACGAGATTCTACAATGTATCATGCATAATAAATTTGTATTTTAGCATTTATAGTAAAAAATTCGCCCGGCGCCTCCACCATTTTTCACCAATTCCAAAATACTCGCCTAATTGTTAGTTTTAATGCGATTTCAACTAATTAAAGACCACAACCATCATCAATACCACCCTTAACTTAAGTCTAACCACAATTAAGATTGATTAGTCGAGAATGAATCGACTTACGTGCTCTCAGATGGGACGACTTGTTCGCCGACTAAACGTTCAGCGTGAGCTGGCGGCGGCGGTGGATACGGTTGTACCAATGGTTGGGTATGGTACAAGCCTGGTAATAGTTCATCGTTATGATGATCTGGACATTGTATACCAGTCGAACATGGTTTAGTGGTAGTCGGTTTTAATTGTGACGAACATAAAACACTCAATTTATCATCTGAGTTTCGACATTCAACTAAACGTATTTGTACACCTTCACCGCACGATACCGAACACTATAATTAAATAAATCTTAATTAATAAACAATCAATCATTTGATTTAATGTAATTTTGTTAATTTACCCCCGACCAAGTTGATGTTATCCAACTAGGACAATCTTGTTGATTACATGATTCTTGATACCATGGTTTACGACCGGTACATTTCTCATCAGCCACCTATATAGAAATCGGTTACATTGTCATTAAAATAAATGGCAAATGATATTGTTGAGGGTGAAAAGAGCCGACAATATCGATTGATATTATGGTTCTCTAGTAATTGTACAATTGGGTATAATAAAACTGTGTGCTAGTTAGAATTACTACACTCAAATGAAAATAATCGACTCAAGTTTTGGTTGATTGTCGATTATACTATATAGTAGGGGTGGAATTACCTTGATTTTCGTATTGTTGGTTTCTTCAATACAATATACGGGGCGTAATCGGGAACCACTGCCACAACTCACTGAACATTGGCCCCAATCACCTGTGTACCACCTGAAAAAAATGCGCCCAATTTCAACAGAAATTCAATCACCTGTAAAATGGGAATTAATAAAAAATTCGTCGTTATTATCGAATAACTGTGTACAGATGGTTTCTTGTTAATTTTAATCCGCTCGCCAAACTAATGATCTTATAATATATTTTCGTGTTTCAGGAACTACAATTTCATATTCAACATAACTACCTAAATTTTCTAATCCGTTTTAAGCTTATTCATTAATACACTAGTATTGGTGAATCTAATAATAATAATAATAATAATAATAATAATAATAATAACAAATCCGTCTCATTAATTTTCCTAATTATTATTTTGGAATTTTTATCGAAATAGACGGAATTGATAAATTATTTGAAAATTGTCGAGTCTGGAAAGTTTCCATACTTTATTTAACTGTCTTTATAGTCGACTTAAGTTCATTTTAATAATCACTACACGTATTTCGTAGGATATATGGTTAATTTACAAATATTACATAAATATGCAAATTGGCCTATTACTTAATTCAAGTTTAATGGTCCTGGTGTTATTTAATATTATAGCACAACTACGATCGCAACATTGTACGTTAAAAATATTGTATATACAAAACTTTACAATGTTACGTTTAACGAATATAAACAACGTACAGTTTCAAGTTTCATCCGAACAGTTACAGAGCTTAGAATCTTCCTTAGAGTTGTCCGAACAACCGGATACCGGATTGTTGAAGTTTACTAACTAAACGTGCTCTACCTGATACACACGCCTAATTTCATCACAAACAAAAACAATGATTTCACTTAACAATAATTGAACGTTGATCATTCATTGTCTTTATTATTATTGTATTAATGAAACTTACTTTGGAGGACAGTTGTGCGTATTGCATTGTACAATATTGGGATCCGGTTTCTGGGAATCGTTGCAAAGTTCTTCTTCAACTTCGTTGCCCGTCACCCGGTTCTGACATAAGGGACGTGACATCTTATAGCCTAGAATCGAACATACAGAACGTCCCAATCATGACCACAATTCAAATAACGCAAAAAAATCTCAGACTTTCGACAAAACAACATAAACAGCCACAATTTGACTATAGTCATAGTTTCGTTATTGTAGTCTGAGATTTTTCTCGACTATCATGTATGGGACATCCGGTTTATGTGCAGAATTTCGAGCATACTCGTTAACTAACAACAATGACATGAACAGTTTTGTCTAAAGATGGAATAACTATTAAATAGTTTCGTTTGCTGTTAGTTCCAGACGTTTTGGTAGAGGAACAAGGAATTGTTAGGGACAGTGACCTGGAATTTTGAAGGGGGTAATATTTTTGAACTCGGTAATTACCTCCGCCACAAGTGACTGAACATAGACTAACATAGGTGAGGGTCCAATGGTAAAGGGGTCGGGAACAAGATGACCCATCACCACCACAAACCCCACATTCATCCACTTGTTTCGTAGAACCGATGCGGAGATCACAGCCGACTCTCTGCAACAAACATCGATCTAATAGAAAACTAGTTTTTGTTTTTCTTTTGCTAGAAAACCGCCCTCTTTGATGCTTTCAAGTTGGAATTTTCAACGACCTCATTATTACAGTTACTCGACGAAGATGAGAAATTAATTGAAAGAATATTCGAGGACAAAAGGCGCAAATGGATTAATTAAGATTTGACGAAAAATCAAATTTAATTAACAAATATAATATAAAAGTGAATTTTTGTCTCGTTCAATTATTAAATTGAAACAAAAATTACAATAAAATTCAGATAAAAAAAAATTATTACAATTAACGGAAGTTGAAAACTGGATTTGTTGTTCTATTGTTCCGGAATAAATATTCTCCCCTCTCCCAACCCCTCGCTTATCAACAAACCAAACTGGAAGATAAGCGAGAACACAACAATCAAGGATGAATTTTTATTATTTACCAAAACAAAGCTTCATTTTTTTCGCGTTACTAATGAATTTACGAATAATATAAAAATGAAAAAATGATAAATTTGAGTTAATT
>JAZBGZ010000207.1:15258-36002 GCA_037414795.1 Stenodera caucasica | reverse complement strand
AAAAAACAATGAATTCCAAGGTATCCGCCGAAACAAAAAAAACTATAACAATATTTCGCAATAATTTTAAAATTATTACAGCTGCGAGTTTTTTTTTTTTCTTTAAAAAATTTTATGAGATAATTGCGAAATATCCAAGGCTCAGTTGAAATTCTACAATTACAGGACCGGACGGAAGTGTGATTTCTTAATTGGCACCCGGCGGTGATGTCATAACAAACGATTTTTAGGAGAGTAAACTCTCCAAGTAGCGACGATTACGATGATGGTTTTTATAATTGAATAAAACAAATGATTGATTTATGTTTCGTTTTTTTATTGGAGAAAATATATGAAGTAGATCATGTGAAGACGTTAATTTGTTAAATTTAATGTCCGTAAATATGAGGTTTGTACGATCCATCATCGTACAAATGTTCGTTGATATCAGGCACCCATTGACCTTCTAATCCGGAACCGGGAGCGATCAGTCCATGACCAAGAATACCACCCACACCTGAACTAATTACAGTACCAGCTGGTCCGGCAACTACGACACCACCATGGACACCATGGACACCATGGCCGAGTCCGAGCCCACCCAGACCCCATGGCCCGCCAATACCCCATGGTCCACCGATTATACTAGCATTGGCCCCAACTATAGCCACCAATACAATAAGGGCTCCCTTAATACCCGAAAAAAATAAAAATCGATAAATAAAAGGGATTTGGTTTAATTGAATTAACTCACCAAACAGTTCATTGTTGATAGTCAATAAATTTAACGGTTATTTAATTTAGCTCGACTGATAGCGGAAAGGGATTGTAGCTGGTTTTATATATAAGAGTGCAATTGTGTTAACCTTGCACACCCAATTATCTCCCTTTTCGCTACTTGTGGGTAAACACTAAAGAATTTTCTTTTTCTATTTATGAAAAAAGGGCGTGTCATTCGAAATAATTAGCTACTGAAGGAGTAAAATTATTATAATTTATTACGATTATAAACTATACAGTGAATTGGAATTAATGGTGGTAAAGACCCGGATGGTAGGAACCATCATCGTATAATTTTTCGCTTAAATCATGAACATATTGCCCTTCTAAACCGGATCCAGCTGGTACAAGTCCATAAGGACTGGCAGCTAAAGGTGTTGGTACCAATTCACCATGATAAGAACCATCATCGTACAATTTTTCGCTATGATCATGAACATAAGCACCTTCTAAACCGGAACCGGATGGTACCAAACCGTATGGTGATGCACTCAATGGTACCGTTTGTAATTCGGGCTTATATGAACCGTCATCGTAGAGTTTTTCGAGATTATCAGGAACGTATTGGCCTTCGTGACTGGGCGCCGCTAAATGGGCTATTTGGGCCCCTGTCAAAAATACATTGCCAGCATTGCTAGCACAGACGATGCTCAAAACCACTAAAATCTATATTTATTCGAGAACAACAATTTAATTATAATTATTAATCAATAGAAATTGATTGACTTACATAACGATTCATAGCGATTTGTTGATGATGACTGCTGTACTGGATGAAATTCGCGAATTGGTTCAATTTTATAGCGAAATTATCAGCCTTGTACACGCCCGAATTGCCCAATAAGACCCCCAAATTTCCGTACTTTTATAAAGCGAGCGCTAAAACATTTCAAATTGATTTACATATTTGATTCGCTCCGGTTTTTTTTGCTACTGTCAATAATAACAACATAGAGATTTTTCGAAATTGGGTCATTCGAAGATGATGGGTCTATTGTTGGTAGTCTTGATGAATTCGAGGGTTATGCCATAAAATTATGCAAATAGATCTAGGGCCCATTGTTGTGTGGTTGCTGGATTTAAGGGCCAAAACGTACTCCATCTAATTTATGGAAGATCCATAAAATTTATTATTAGAGAGAAGATAATATAGAAAGGAAAAATAAATGGAAAGTTGTCTATTGTCTGGTGTGTATTTGCTCTATTAAATTGACCTTATGTACAGATTGCGTAGATGTTATGGAAATAATAACAGTTAAAATCAATGCCAACGAGAAAAATGCTGTGCAATAAGTGGAATTTCTTTTACTTGTTTTCAAACAGTTAGTCTTTCTTTATTTGTGAATTTGCACAATTTCGGAGGATAAATTCGTTTTTGTTATTGTAGAATATCAGCGAATTTGGCGAATTTTGTGCTAGACTTTCAATCGTTTCATTTAACCATCGAGCTCAAAGGATCGTGAAGCCCCAATTATTTCTCCACTCTTTCAAAGCTCAGCTATTTTATTGTTAACAACATCACATATTTGCCTGCTCGCTTTTGACTTGGTTTCAACACAAAATCAACAATTATACCATATTTATTTTTAGAAATATTCTCGAATAAATCACTCGCTCCATGGTTGATAAATTTAATTACTATTAGAGGGTGGATAGAATAAATAATGGGAGAAAAAAAATGTGGCTTTAGTATCATATGCATTTTATGCAAGCGATAAATGTCAAGGCGAATAACTTGATAACTTGCTGGTTTTTCTCACTAGTTTCATTTACATTTCACGTGTCATTTAATATATAAAAGCGTAACAATCACAATTCTCTCGATTATTCATTCGACTCTACAACCAGAACCGTTTATGTCTGGTAATTTTCGAAAAAACCCACTCTCTTCAAAAATGAATCCTTAACTCCGAAAATTGACAAAGTTGCAAGGCCCTAAAGTTTAATTGCACTCGAAACTCTATTTTTAAAGAATATTTTCAAGAATACAATTTTCCGATTACTTAGCCCCCGATTTGTTTTGAAATTTTAAAATAAATCACCGATAATTTTCCCGAAAAATTCCCAACAAGGAACTCCTTAAGCTCCAAAAATTAACAAAGTTGCATGGCCCTAGATTTATTCAGTTTCACTAGAAACTCCGTTTTTGAGCCACATATTTTTAACTTAAACAACTTAAAATTTTCACTGGACATTCTCAGATATGTGATCTCAAATGCGACAAAGATTTTTCCGAGAAACTCCAAATTTGTCGAGTTATTAAATTTACTCATTTCAAGGCGCTTTTGTGGAAATATTTGAGGCTCCTTTTCAGGAACACAATTTTCCGATTATTTAGCCCCGATTTGCTCTGAAATTTTGCAATAAATCATCGATAGTTTTCCTAAAACTTCCCAACAAAGAACTCCTCAAGCTCCAAAAATTTAGAAAGTTGCAAGGCCCTAGAGTTATTCAATTTCACTCGAAACTCCTTTTTTGAGCCACATATTTTCAGTTTAAATCACCTCAAATTTTTACTGGACATTCTCGAGTATGTGGTTTAAAATGCGACATGAGATTTTCCAAATTTGTCGACTTGTTAGTTTTTCTCAATTCAAGGTTGCTCGACGCATTTTCGTGGAAATATCTAGGGCTCGCTTTCAAAGACCTAATTTTCCAATAATTATAAAGTCTCTGATTCGTTCTCAAATTTTACAATAAATCATCGATAGTTTTCCCGAAAATTCCCAAAAAAGAGCCTTTTAAACTTCAAAAATTAACAAAGTTACAAGGCTCGAAATTTTAACTATTCAATTTCACTCGAAACTCCGTTTTTAAACCGCACAATTCCAGCTCAAACAACTTCAAATTTTCCGAAAAATTCTGAATTTGTCCCATTTCAAAGTGACTTGACGCTTTTTTGTGGAAATATCTTGGGCTTCCTTCTAAAAACCCAATTTTCCGACTATTTAGCTTTGAAATTTTAAAATAAATCATCGATAATTTTCCCAAAAATTCCTAACAAGGAACTCCTCAAGCTCCAAAAATTAAGAAAGTTGCAAGGCCCTAGAGTTATTCAATTTCACTCGAAACTCCGTTTTTGAGCCACATATATTCAGCTTAAACAACTTTAAATTTTCACAGGACATTCTCGAGTATGTGGTCTAAAATGCGACATGAGATTTTCCCGAAAAACAACTCCAAATTTGTCGACTTGTTAGTTTTTCTCATTATTTTCCCATTCTCATTCTCATTTCTTATTTTCCAATAATTATCAAGTCTCTGATTCGTTTTCAAATTTTAGAATAAATCATCGATAGTTCTTCCGAGAATTCCCAAAAGAGAGCCTCTTGAACTTCAAAAAAGGGCTCGAACTTTAGACTATCCAATTTCACTCGAAACTCCGTTTTTAAACCGCACAAGTTGAAGTTCAAATTTTCCGAAAAATTCTAAATTTGTCCCATTTCAAAGTAACTTGACGCTTTTTTGTGAAAATATCTTGGGCTCCCTTTTAGAAGCCCAATTTTCCGATAATTTAGCCTCCAATTCGTTCTCAAATTTTCGGATAAATCGTCTTTAAATTTTCCGAAAATTCCCAACAAAGAACAATTTATAACTAGTTGGCCTAGTGATAGAAACCGGTTGTAATTGTTTTTAAATTAAGTTAATTAATACTAATTAAAAAATAATATCGATTATAATCGATCAGATAACGGAATAATTGGCTTTTTTTTTGTAAATTTAGTTGACTGGATATATCGAGAAAATGTCATACAATTTTCCACTAAAGCGATTTCTATGTTTCACTTGAAACGTGCCAAATTGGATATCTTGAAGGAGTCTAAAGGACTAGGGACTCATCGAAAATTCGACGATTTCGCGAAAAACTTTAGCCAAAATCCATGTAAATCCAACTAAACGATATCGGTCTGTATTCAGAACGAAATTGTTTACACTTCTCCAACCCCCCTGCCCTTTAAGAACAATCCTCTATTTTGGAAACTGTTTGGAAACAAACATTACATTATATTGTTCGAGTTTAATGTCGAGTGAATTGTGGAAATTGGCCGTCTGTACCGATTCCACCATCATATTATTTATCTTTTCAGTAGATTTAATTGATGAAGGAATTAATTGAGCGCTTAATTATCCACCTGTATTCATTAAAAATGAATTTTCACGAAATTGATAATTCGAAATAGTTTGAGAATAATTTTATTATTTACACATGATCAATCTTAAAATTTACAATCCATAAATGTGTGGTTTATAAGAACCATCATCGTACAATTTTTCGTTGATATCAGGTATCCATTGTCCTTCCAAACCGGAACCAGCTGGTGCGATAAGGCTTAAAGGAGCAGCATGAGCAGCAACAGCCCATGGAGCAGCATGAGCAACGGCTAAAGGAGCAGCATGAGCAACAGCTAAAGGAGCAGCAACATGACTCAATCCCGAACGCACAATTGTACCAGATGGGCCGGCAACAACGGCAGCACTATCAACTGGAGCACCCAATGGGGCTGTTAAAAGACCACAACTAGCCACAGCTAAGGCAGCACAGAAAACAATAGCACCCTAAAATCGACAACAACACCTCAATCAACCCTCTCTAATCAATTGCCGCCAAACTTACCAAAGTGTTCATCTTGAGATTGATTCAACTGTGACTAAACAATTGCTATAAAATGGATGGATTTTTTCGAATTTATATAGCTAGACGATAACCTTGTCCACACCCATCGTTAACGGAAGAACCACTCTTTTGGGTTGTTTATTATGATCTCGTTTCGTTGTTGTTTTTTTTTCCCAAATCAAATTTTTTTATTACAATTTTTATCACATATCTCAGACGCAATTGGTTGTTGTAGTTGAAATAATGTGATAGCGGAACTTGAAAGTTTCGAAAATCAAGGACGTTATGATTTCAAATTTTAAAAAATAATTCAATTTCCAACAACAATAATCACTCCATAAAAATAACATTAATAGTAATTAGCGGTTGGGGAACCTTGAATTATTTGAAAATTCATAAATCGAGATTGAAATANNNNTAATTGCGAAATTCCGTAACATCTCAGCTTAATGGTTCCACTTCAGCTGGATTTTATGTAAAAACTTTTATTATTACCCCATTCGAAATATTAACTGGGTCATTTTTCGTATTAAAACGCGTAATTCATACTTGTATTGTTCAACAAACAACAAATTGATCACGTCTCAATTTTTGTGTCTCTGTAAAGTTCCATTTATGGACGAGACACACGAAAATCCAGCAATTTCGTCGAAAATCTCATCCGGAAATTCGATAAATTCAATATTATTCATCACACTCTAGTTGTGGAACGATATCTAGAATTTTAATTAATCTCGCCTGATAGACATCAAAGAAAAATCGAAATCCGGGAGTTGATTACAACTTCAATAAATCCGAATATTTTTCATCTCAATTCAACTATAGAAAAATGTTATTTAATGATGTGAGTTGATTTAATTCAAATAATGGCTCACTTCAATTCCGGCACGGATTTGGGTCGAAGCCTATTTTTGGGATTCGTTATGATGATGGACGGGTTTTTTCTTCTGTTTTTCGCCTCGTGTACATGTTTTATTCAGGTAAAATAAATAATAGACGCCGATCACAATTTTTTACTGTTATATTCTCTTTAATTGTGATGTTTCGGGGAATTTATCGGGATTCCGGCATCGACCCCATTTAATAATTCAAACAAAATCATGTTGATTATTTGATTAATTATTCATCGGACATTCATTATAATTAGGCGATTAATTAGGGAAATATCGATTAAAATTGTTGGATACGTCGATAATTCTGATTCGATTTGTTGAAATATTGCACCATTTTCTATAAAGAACCAGTATTCAACGTGAGCTATTTACTAATGACACGCGGAAAGAAAAAGTCAAATAGAACGAAGACTCAACCATTTGGGCGTTGGCAAGGTTAATATTTACTATAAAATCGAAAAACTGTTGTTAATTCATACGAGTATTCCTCTGGTCAAGCTCAAAACAACAAAATCAATCAACATGAAAACTTTCGTAAGTCTCGCCCAAAAAACTAGAATTAAACTCCTTAAAAAAAAAATTTCAGTGTTTAGCCTTCTTCGTTGCTATGGTAGCTGCAGCTAATGCTGGCCTTTTGGCGCCATCTCTAAACGCCGCTATTTTAGCACCATCGGCCACAATTGTCCATTCAGGTGGTTTAGTCGCCACTCCAGGTGGTTTAATAACACCTGGTGTTATTGGTGCTGTACCATTGGCCGCTGCACAGAAGGCTTTGGAATTGTCAGTTCCGGCCGGTTCCGGTTTGGAAGGACAATGGATTCCGGATATCAACGAAAAATTGTACGATGATGGTCAAATCAAACCTATTCTTAAAGTATGGTGAATAATCAATTATAAATTATATGTGAATTTTTATGATATTGACAATTAAATAGACGAAAAAAATTATTTTTGGAAAATTACTCGATCGAAAAGCCTTTCTTTTATTTTAATCAACCAATAGGCTCGGCCGTCAAGGCTGCAATTTGGAATGTTTCCAATCCAAATGATAATTATAATCAACTATCAATTTTCCTTTGTATTAATCGACGTTATTCGTATTTTTATAGTGAGACTAACGAAACTGAATAACGCAATTCAAAATGGAACTTTATTCGTTGCCGTTGCTAAGGAACACGATACTTTATCGCTAGTCATCATTTTTTTTGATCAGCTGCCGTTACTAAGCAACATAATACTTTTCGGCAGCCTTCATTTTTATTAAGGAGCATACCTACTACTTTTCCGCTAGCCATCATTGACTTTATATGAAATGAAAACATATGTTCCTTAGCAACGGCGAATAGTGGCTAGCGAAAAAGTCTCCCGCATATACATATAAATATTAGTTCAATTATCTTAATTTGCATGAAATTGAAACTTTAACCGTTCGCTTATATGGGTGAGGCACACATTTTTTCGATACTTCCGTATTTCTTTGTTTTAATGCACAACCAAACAAAGAACTTGTCAACAACAAATTAGCATTTTACAAGTTTATTCTCGAGCACATATTTCCCCCCAAAAACTACAACATCGATACATTTACCTCTTGAGATTTAGGAAGTGAAACTTTGTCTTATTGTCAACGGAAACTTTACAAGTGCTTTTCGTGAATTACAAGCTCTCATTGAGGTGTTAACGTGAAGTTGCCAGAATAGCAAAAAACTTCGTTCTATACAAATTCTCTTAACTCACAATAACAGTTATTACAACATAAATAATTAATTTATTTAAGTTAATTTATTATCGATAAATATGCGAATTTTCAATGTCTAAAAACCGGTAATCCATGTGAAATCTTCCAAAAAATTTACGCAATATTTCAATGTTACGCACATTTCAATTTATGCAAATATCTTGCGATGGCTCCTATAAAAGCCGTCTGTTTCCCAAATTCGAAATAGTTACTTCATTTAATCAAGATGATTTCTAACGTGAGTATCTCCCCGAAAAACCCTAAAATAAATAGTGATCGAAACTCTGTTATAGATTGTTGTGATTTTGGCCCTTGCTGCTGTAATTGTTGCCGGTCTAACTGTCAACCCTACTGGTAAAATTCAAGGAGGGCGTAGTGCACGGGGTGTATTCGATGGTTTAGGCGGTTTCGGTGGCTCAGTTGTCCAAGAATCATCTGAAACAGTGGCTGAAACTCCATTCGGTCCTGAAGCTATTGTTGAACAGTCTGCAGTTGCTGAAAATCTAGGTGGTCAATCAGTTTCAGCTGAACAAGAGGTCATTTCCGGCCCTTCTGGTACAATTTCAGTTTCTGAACAGGAATCAGTCGACACTGTATGGTGATTAATACCATTTATAATTACGATTTGAATATTGATTTGTGTGGAAATAAAGTTTAATTCTTATGATAAATTCGTTGTTTTATTGTAAAGATTAGTTGAACCACAGTTGGTGGAAAAACGTTTATTATTTGTAATTGGGCGCACGAACAATAAAAGCGAATTAATTAACATCTGGAAAACTTGTTATCAGCATTATAAATGAAAGGACTCCGAATAATTATTATTCTGATAAATTTATGATTAAAATAATCAAGATTTTAATTAAATTGTTCCAACTATGACGTATTTTTTCGCGTGAAGCGGATCAATGACATGAAGGCAATTTAAACGTCAAGGTCTTATGATAATTAATTTTTTTGTTTTCGACCGCCGTTAGATATCAATTGATAATCAAATTCGATGGGATTTGATTTTCTTAGAGGTGAAATAATTTCATGAATCTATTTATTGAACCGATAATAAACGGTATGATTGATTTTTGACATTTTAATTAGTCTCAATTGATCGAAGGTCAAGGGGTGATTATAATTCGATTGTGCTTTGAACTGGTTCCGTTGTTTCTAAATTTGTTCTGTGTAGGTCTATCGTATTTAATTTGCATAAAGAATGCATAGTGAAATATCACAAAATTTTACATAAGCACATGAAGGTTCCTGGTCTAAATTTTGGGCAAGGTTCTCGACTATAAATTGACTGTAAATCATACAATTCGCATAGTTGTTTAGCAACAGTCACAACAGCCAAAACTTCAGCAACATGAACACTTTCGTAAGTTGATCGATTGAAGCTTTTCATCAATTGATTGTTGGGTGACTTCTAGGTAGTCGTCTTCTTCGCAGCCTTAGCTGCTGCTCAAGCCAGCGTTATCGGCTTATCAACTTTACCATCCGCCAAAGTCATCCAAGGACCCAGCAGCCATTCCTCAATTGTCGGCAATGACGGCAGTGTCATCTCATCAGTCGCCCCAGGAGGCTCCATCATCACTGAAGAAAGTGCCGGTGTTGTCGCTCATGCTGCTCCAGCTCTAACCGTGGCTCATGCCGCCCCAGCCTTAGTATCCGCTCATGCCGCCCCAGCCTTAGTTTCTGCTCATGCTGCTCCAGCTGTAGCTGTAGCCCATTCTGGTTTGGCTTATTCAGCTCCAGCTGTTGTCGCCCATTCCGCCCCTGTTGCTGTAGCCACTCAAGCTGTTGTTTCGCCAGCTGTCCAAACCGTTTCTCAACAATCATCAGTCATCACACACCGTGCTGCTGGTCTTGTAGCTCATGCTGTTCCAAGTGTTGCTGTAGCTCATGCTGCTCCTCTTGCCGCTGTAGCTCATGCTGCTCCTCTTGCCGCTGTAGCTCATGCTGCTCCTCTTGCCGCCGTAGCTCATGCTGCTCCACTCGCTGCTGTAGCTCATGCTGCTCCAGTATATGGTGCTGAAACAGTCGTTGCTGGACCATCAGGTACTATTGTTGCTGGCAAATCTCATGTTCTTGCCCATCATTCAGTCCCAGCTGTATGGTAAATTTTGGAAGTTTGATCTAGTAGAGAGACTGTGAGTTTTTCTATGAAGAACGAAGCCAGTCAATTTACTATATCAAGATAATAACTCATGAAAATATCTATTAAATTATTAACGAAGCAAAAATTGTAAATGTAGGGGAATAAAAAAATGCACTATACATAGATTTTTATTAAAACAACACTTAACTTTTTCCCAATTCAATAATAATGCTTCTTCCACAATTAGAATTAGAAATTTCTAAGAAGAGTATAGAAGTCATCCAGACCAGAGAGCAAAAAAGAACTACGAATAATAGAGATGAATCCCAGAATCGATACTTGGCAAAACAAGATAAACAAAGTAAGAGAGTAAGATGTCCCAGATTTGGTGAAAGGGGCAAAAATCGGGAGAAAAAAAGGATAGAAGAAGCATTCCACTAGAATGATCGAAACCAAAATCGTGGAAATGTGCAAAGATCACGTACTTCAAAGGGAAATAATATTTTCTCAAACGATGGGAAGAAGGCACGATTTCTTCATCAACAGAATAGTCGTGGCTAAAAAAAAGGAGAAGAAGACAAATTTTTGGAAAATATGTATATTAAGGGTAGATTGGCAGAGGCCTTCACTGAATTCCACAAATCAAAAAAATTGCACGATGACTCGAACGACCATTAAATCAACAAATCGACAACAATAAAAGCAAGGTTGCGATGTTGTAGAACGTTAAAATAGTATTAATTTCCAATAAAAATTCGATAAAAATCGTCTGATCAACAATATTCTAATTCGGTTGAAGTAACAAAACAAAAACATTCCATCTTTCAACGATAAATCCGTCGAAATGAGCCGCATCGTTCTAATTACATTACATTAAAGTCGAATGATCTCGATTTCGACATCAAATAATTATTAATGAAGCCATTTGTTTATCGTTTAGCTCAGAGATATTCGGTTAATTTTTTTTTTTTGGGGAGAGCAATAAAAAAACAATTAATGCCCCCTATTCAATTCTGTATAAAAGACCAGGAGATTTGTTCGATCAACAGGTAGAATTCACACAAGCTTCTTCCAAAAAACAACCAACAAAATGATGGTAAGTAAAAATTGGATTGATTTCAGCATAAATAAATCGCATTTATTGCAGAAATTCTTGATCTTCTTCGCTATTGTAGCATTTGTCAATGCTAATGTTATTCCCGAAACAGTCGAAAATAAGGAGCCACCAGTTGTTGGGGAGACTGCAGAAGTTGAAGATGTCAATGCTCGTCCATCAAGGGCTATCATCGCATACCCATCATTACCATTAGTGAAGACCTTATACCCAGAACCTTTGGTCAAGACAACCCTACCGGTAGCTCCATATCTCAACTACTACAATTATCCCTTTTACAGCGGCATCCTCCCTTACTACTACATCTAAATTTGATTTTTCTCACATTATATACCTCTAATATAGTGAAAATTTGACTATGGCAAATAAATAATTGGAAAAATATATAATTTAAGTAAAAAATTTATTTGTTTCTAAAATAACCAACGCAACCTAGATTAAGGTATTTAAAGGTACAATCCATGATGGGCGATGACGCCAGCATGGCTGTAGGCTAATGGGGCATGATGGGCGACCACAACAGGAGCAGCATGGGCTACAAGACCTGGAGCAACAACAGCAGATGGCGCAGCTTGAGCCACAACGGCCGAATGCCCATCGGCTACAATGGTACCACCTGGAGCTACAGCGGAAATATGGCTGCCATCAGGGCCTACAACGGTGGTCTTCGAACTGGGGCCTTGGATGACACTAGCAACGGGAGCGGCAATTAGACCGGCATTAACAACGGCCAAAACGGCGAATACAACAACAACCTAAACCATATACAATAACAATTGAATAAATTGTCCGCGACGAAATCCCAAAATTGAGTCTAGATGGCTCTGCAGTTGTAGCATGTGATCGGGAGATTCGGGTTCGAATCCCAGCGCGGACCGTCAACCCAATTTTGGACTTTTTTATCAAAATTAAGCTATTTTTACTTACGATTGAGTTCATTTTGCTAGTGCTAGTGGATTATTTGTCGATTTTCGATCAACTGATAGGGAGACTTGGCCGAAACGCGGCTTTTATATTCGCTACTTAACCTTGCCGTAATTTCCGTATTTCTACTATTACAGTCGTATTTTTGCCGATTTATGGTTCTAGTTGCTTCGAATTGTGCAGAAAATAGAAATTTTCAATATTGCCCAATTAGTCTAAAAATTTGACGAAACTTCTAGAGCCGATTTCTAAAGATAGTTGACAAGTCAAACTCAATTGTATTCGAGAGAATTGAGATGTAATTATTCAAATTCAATTAGTATTCCCTTCATTTATATTATTCGAAGTTATAAACACTGCTCGAATACCTGTACCTTCAATAATCAAGTCGGATAAAGATAGAATGGAATAATATAAAGACAGATGTTTCAAAGGAAGACAAGTTTCTTGCGTTCGTTAGCAATTCCGCAATTAAAGGAAAAGTTGTAGAATTCCTGAAACGTGGATGATTTTCTTCGCCAAATTGCAGCCAATTTCGGTATTTACAACATTTAAAGTTAACAAAATCGCCTCACTCATCACTTTTGTTGTTTGTTATTCTCAAAATAATGCCGAATTTCGTCAAATTCGATTGTTGCCGGAATGACGATCGTAGAAGGGTTGAGATACGACTGAACGACGAAAAAATCGAAAACACGAAAACAAATCCGCCACAAAAATGGTAAAAAATAAGAGCAAAAAGCAACTTGAGAACAGTATAAACGAAAATCGGCCAAATAGCCGAACGAATGGAAATATTATAGTGAAATCTGATAAGATAATACAAATACAAGGCGAATTTTCCCGTCATTTTGCTGGGATGATTACGGCTAGAGAATTGGCGTCGAAAACATGATACGTAAATCCTGCAAATCTCGATATACAACAACAGAAAAAAAATCGAATATCGGAAAAACGGAAATCTTCAATTATTTCGTACAATTCCAATGTGATTGGAGACTAGTGAATGTTGTACGTTATTGAATTCAGGAAGTTTCGATTTCGACCGTGAACTTCCCACAAACACGCCTCTATACAAAAAAAAAAAACAAAAAAACAAGTGAATAGTTATAATTAATAGACGCCGAATTTGATCTAATTGATAAGGCGATTGACGTGTCTATTTCTCACTTTATTTCCCGTCTAAATCCGATAAATCCGGCGACACATATTGTTTTCGATATTCTAGAAACAATCGCATTTACTAACTAGACAAAAACGAATCGGATAAAACAAAAAAATTGAGTCTCTATTCAACTTTAACATTTATAATATAAAAACAAGTCTGTCTTGGAACGGGATCTGTGTGCATTATTCACGAATTTATCCGGTCGACGGACGCGACTAGCGTTTGTTTGTTTGTTATATTTTTCATGCAATTCTTTAAATCCGCTTACCGACAACAAAACAACAAATTCCAACTGGACTTTTCCACAACAACGGAAAGTTCAACTGTAACAAACAACGGAAATCGGGAAAATATGGATCCGAACTTACTTTCTCTCTACTTCAATAACTAATTTAATCGAACTGTTGTTTGTCGTTGATTTATTTCAATTGTGGGAATTTGGTCGATATTTTTCGGTGGATTATTGAAATATTGCGGATCTTCCGCAATTGTCGCGTTGTCTTTAATTGGAATCAAAACGCCCTACTAAAGTGATAACCGGTCGAACCGGCATGATTTATCAATTAAACTGTTGTTGAATTAAAATAAGAAACGAATCCTAGTTGGCCGAGATTTAAACAGAATTCGCTCTCAAATTGCAACGCTTTCTCAACGCAATAAACACCTGATAGTAGAGATGGGATTGTGAGACTTACCTGCATGTTGCATATTTTATGTCGGATGTGATCGCCGCGACAGGCGCCCGTTTCACAGGTCCGTAATTGATGGGCCACACCACCATCACAGGATCGCGAACAGGACGACCATTCCGACCATGCCGACCAGCCATTAGCTCGACTATCGACTTCCTGCAGTTGTGATGATAATTCCTGTTGAAAAAAAAAGCAAATAAATTCGATATAAAACCGTTTTTTGAATAAAGTCGATAAAGTACTTTGCGGAATCAGACGACTAAGACTAATAAGAAAATGCGAACGTTTTTGAATGAATAATGCATTGTTGATTCAGGATTTCGTCGGTTTGTCTATGTATTTTCTATCTATATCTATATAGATTTGTCTGTGTGTTTGTGTGTGTGAAACGGATGTTGGAGGCTTCACTATTGGAAAAGTGAAGTAGCGACATGCAAATTCAACTCCATCCACAAATTACAATAAATTACGCATTACGCCATCGAAATCCTCTCTAGATTTAGATTTTCTTCAACATTGTGTTCCGTTATCAATTACGGTTGTCACTCTATACCCATCGTTCTTATTTCCGTTCACTTTTATCAACACCAATTATTCACGAATTTTCGGCAAACCATCACCGATTTGAATAGAACCGAAATTTACTCCGAAATAATCCGAATTTTCGTCACCAAATCATAATTCTCTTTATCTCACCATGTCATAGTTGTTATCGGGCTTTTATCGAATTTGTTCGATTTTTATGCGACTTGTCCCATCTATTTCCGGCGTTTTATTTCGAGACAACGTCCGAGTAATCGATCCGATTTTGTTGGATTTATTTTTAGATGTGTCAATACGATAACCGTCCGATTGTATCGTTAGACAATCGTCTTATCAGTTGAACTAGACGACATTACAATTTTATTGGGTATAATAGAGAACTCGCCCGGCGCCTCCACCAAAATTACAATTACGCTTCAAACTGTTTATTTGAATAAAATTCACGTTATCAGATCAAACTAATAATCAATAAATTGGAGATATTATCTATAAAAGTCCCTAACTATTCGACTTCATTAATTTTACAAAATATAGACTTTAAATAGAGCTCTTTGTTTCGAATTTTTCTCTCATTTTCATTATTCAAACAATCTATCGATTTTATATTGTAGACTTTCCGTTTATCAAATACCGATAGAATATGAAAATTGAAAGTTGGATATCTTTTAAAAAACGATTTCTAGTCCATCCATCATATTCGGACGTGTTTATTAGGCAGGAAAATTTATTACATTCCTTTTTATAATTAAAACCGACTCTCAACAGTCACTTCGCTGTTCCGTCGTTTTTCTAGTACGATAACCATTAATTTTTCTATTATATTGTAGAATAAGGCTCTAAACCACTTATACCATTGGTATTTTCGGTCGTACTAGGCTTGTAAGTTGCACAAATTGAAACCACTGACCTCAACTTGTATGATTGATGATGTCGATTCTTTCATAATTTATCGGAATTAATCGAAATCAAATAGAATCAATTTCACCCAATTACCCTAGTGAATTCGCGAAAAATTTATTACTCATCCGCACCATAATTATAATAAATTCTAATAAATAAAAGTTACAATTAGAGAGATGCTCACCTGGTCTGAATCATCTTCAACTGTTAAGACCGTCTCCAGAGACTCCTCAGGCATGGTGAGATTTTGCTGGGACGCCCCCAATGGACCCATCATTTGCATCTATAATTCGAATAATAAAAACAAAAGACACATTAGAATTATTCTAATTTGCCAACTTTCTATAATAATTTCAACAAAGTTGAGGCTCGATTGTGAAAAAAATGGTGGATGCGCCACAAAATACAGATCGGATGGAAACAAGCGAATTGATTGAAATAATTCCGACTATCAAATAAACCTCGATTATTATCGCACAAACAATATAATAGTCAAGCGAATTGTACAATAAACAATTGGGTAATAAAAAAATAACCGAAATGATTATGTGTAAAATGGACGCTGCGCCATTCCGACTCCAATTTGTCTATTCCCATTTTATCTCTTTTGTGTTATTTGGCTGGTCTCTTTATTATTGTGTTTTCTTTTTTTCGGGAGAGAAAACGATCCGATTTGGAATCGTGCCTGACACCCCCTCGAAAATTGTTCAAACTTCGTTCTCGTTAAGTCCAACGCACTCAACTCAATTCCGTTCTTATTCCTACCCCCGTTGTATATGTCTTCCGTTTTGTTTTTCTATCGGAAAAGTTTCGAATTGTTGCTCATAAATAAATTAGACTTGACCGGGCCCTTTTTACGGAATATGGGCCAATTTGTTTGGCTCTAATGATTTTCAAAAGATTCGAACTTTATGGCTGTCTTTTCGTAATATCTGAGTGGTTGTAACTGGGGCGAAATACGAATCATCCCTTTTGTTTTCTACTACCTTTACAAAATCATTCTTGCAGTTGTTTAATTCGAATACAGATGAATTTTATTATAGCGGAAATAGTCTAGTGATTCTTCTGTTTATTTGAATGCAACTTGTGCTTTGAAGTGTTCTAAACTCAAACAAATTTAATAAGACGAAAATCCCATTTTCGTTCTCATATATGCTATGAGTCGAAGGCATTTTGGGCCTTTCATTAGACTTATATAGTCTCGAATCTAGAAAGCCTCGAACTGTGAATTTATCGTTTGTTATTGTTCCACTTTCGACTAGGATACTTTATTTAGGGGATGTCCCTCAATATATCCGTATATTTGAAAGGCCCACCAAGGGACCGATCCGTGTCGTTTCTGTAATTCCGTTACACTTTGACTGTACTCCTAAGGGAATCACTGATCACATTTCTCCAACACCATATCGGCCCAGTATTCGATGTTATGCTTCACGGGACCGTCATCCCCTAAGGTAGGGTGGTTCGTTACGTTCGTGCACTGTTGCCAATTTTGGGGGCTATAACATGGATCATCTCCTGTATGATGGAGAAAATTCGCTTCTAGTTGATGATTATTTTCGATATTTCCATCATATGCAACGAAATTTAATATGACATTACTGATATCGATAAATTTTTCGTGTCAAATGATTGTAATGAAATCTCGAGTCTAGATTTATTCTGACACTAGAATAAATGGAACAACAGAATAAAAAAAATATATAATCGAGACCCAAATTCCGCCAGATTTATCAAGCTTTTTGATAATGTAAACGTCGCTCGCTTTTTTCTTCCCCACTTTCTATCATTCCATTCCGAATTAATCCACTTTAGGCTTTATTTATCATCGATTACCGAATGACAAAAATATAAACGAATTTTATTGTTAGTTGAAACAGTGCAATTAATAATTTTAAATTAAATACGTATAATTGGGGATTTATTCGCCAATTATTTCGTATAATTATATGTCGTAAATGTTGTCTTAATGGGCCATTTTGGAAATTTTAAACGCGCTAATTATGTTGTATAATTAATTATCGATGAGATTTTCCGATTTTCCGGGGTTGACGCGACCTCTAAAATTCGATTATTTCCGAAATATTCAGTTTTTCAACAACTCTACCGGAATTTTATTGTTTTTCGGATTGCTGATTTCAAATTTCCCGCTGTTTTCTCCAAGATTGTCGAGTTTTCAGCTCACATTAGAGGGCATTTTTGTGAATGAAGAACGTGGAGTTTTTCACGAGATTTTCAGACTTCTTCCATCTTCTTCAGTGTTGATTTTTCACCTCAAATTCCAGAGATTCTGATACCGCAACAGTTTTGGAACCACTATTAAGAGATCACTAACTCTAATTGGAGTCAGAACGATAAATCAATCAGATTTGGGATTTGTGACGTGAATGGAGCAAAATATCGAGATTGTCGTCAATTAACATTTCGGAGTTGGAGAGATAGAGTTTTCAGTTGGAGAAGTTTCGATGGGAAAGTCCGTTAGTTTCGCAACAAAAACTCGCACTACATTTTCACCGGGGAAAAAATGGATGAATAATGAACAAGTTTGCGTGTATAACAGTCGTGGAATTTCGTCTAAAACGGAAAAATGGAAATATCTGATGAAAATTGGAATTCCGCGAGACTAGATTTGATTGTGAAATATGAATATTTGGACGAAAAATTACCCAAAAACATGAAATTCTTCGGAAAACTCCAAAGATAAGAAAAAGCGAAAATCGAGGTTAAGCAATTTTTCATTGAAATATCGCGAAAATCATCAAGATTAAATGAGATTGAAAATTGTGTAGAATTTCCCAAAAAATCAAAATTTGGAATTATTTCTCGAGAATGACAAAATTTCAGCGATTTGCAAAAAATCTTTAAGAACAAGCTAAAAACCCAGTTCATTAATACTGAAAAATTTTACTGAAAGAATCAAATTTCATGACAGAAAATTTCCGGGAAAAATCCAAGATTTCGACTGAAATGTTTGGGAAAGATTCACACAAAAACATAAAATATGGAAAATTCAAAATCAGGTGAATTTTCAGGGATACTGAATTTTATATCAAGACATTGTGAGAGTCATGAAGAAAACTGAAAGATTTTCTCATAAATCATAGAACTGCACCAGTCGCTGCTGAGACACCAAAATAAGATTGAAAAATCTAAGAATTTTCCAACAAAAACTGAAAATTAAAAACATATATTTTCATACAACTCAATATTATTCTGAAAACTTTCGAAATTCGCCTGAAACTGCAGGAATTTGCAACAAAACTTCAGCAACCCATTTTTTGAAAAATTCATCAGTACTGAAAAATTTTGAGGATCAAACTTCATGACAGAGAAAATTGAAATGATAATTTCCGGAAAAATCGCAGATTTTGACTGAGATGCTGGAAAATTTTCACAAAAACACAAATTTATTTAGACAGAAGATTGAGGTTGGAAAATTCAAGAATTTCTCAAAAAAATTTGGATACGAAGATCAAAAACATATATTTTCTAAAAAATTGTTGAAGTCGGCTGAAACTTCAGGGATTTGCAAAAAACTCAAACAGACTAAAGATTTGAATTTTGTTGAAACGTTATGATGGAAAAATCAAATTAAGTGATAGTGGGAGATGAAAATCTGGCGAAAATTTGCCGGACAAATGTAAAATTCACTCGTGAAAAACTCGGAAAAAATCGAAAATTTCGACTGAGATGTTGGAAAATTTTTGCAAAAACACAAATTTATTTAGAAATTCCAACAATATCAAAAGTAAATTTTCAGAGATATTCAACTTCATATCAAGACATCCTGAAAGTCATGAAGAAAACTGGAAAATTGCGCCAGTTTCAGCTAAGACAGAAAATTGAGGTTGGAAAATTCAAGAATTTCCCAAGAAACTTTGGAATACGAAGATTGAAAACATATATTTTCTAAAAAATTGTTGAAGTCGGCTGAAACTTCAGGAATTTGCAAAAAATCCAAATAGGCTAAAGATTTGAATTTTGCTGAAACGTTTTGATGGAAAAATCAAATCAAATGATAGTGGAAAATGAAAATTCGCGGGACAAATGTGAAATTCACCCGTGGAAAACTCAACAATTGATATATATGAAAAATTGAGAAAATCAAATGTAATCTACAAATAAACGAGGACTACTGAACGTGAAAATACTGAAAATAAATAAAATTGTTGGATTCACAATTTCAAATATTCAGCATCAATTCCATATTTTCTCCAAGATTCTCGAGTTCTCAGCTCAAATTAGAGGGCATTTTTGTGGATGAAGAACGTGGAGTTTTTCACGAGATTTTCAGAATTCCCCCATCTTCTCCAATGTTAATTTCTCACCTCAAATTCCAGAGATTCTGATACCGCAACAGTTTTGGAGCCACTCTTAAGAGATCACTAACTCAGTAATTGGAGTCAGAACGATAAATCAATCAGATTTGGGATTTGTGACGTGAATGGAGCAAAATATCGAGATTGTCGTCAATTAACGTTCGACTATCGGCGAATATTTGTGAGCCTCTATTTTCGAAGCTTGAGGCTCGGAAATTCTCTAAATATTTGTGTTTTATGGTTGTTGTTCAATATTCTAAGGTGGTCGCAACTAATATTTGAATATACAATTTTGAAGAGACAAGAACCATCCATATATGACATGTTTGTTTATTGGCTGCGTATTAATGTATTCCAGTACACGACGGGATATTTTTCATTGTCTCCTGAAGAAATTTCCACATAATCTACCTGATTCTCTATATGTGTATGTTCAGATAAAATAATGTCAGTCAATAAAATTTCTTGTTAATTCAAATTTATTCCAAATTCAGTACAATAATTGTCCATTATTTTACCAATTTATTTACGTATTTCACCTTTTTGTGGTACGAAAAGCTATTTTTTTTCGTTCTTATTTTACACAGAAATAGTGGCGAAAGGAAATTACCAAAGCAATAAATTCTAGTAGTCGGAAAATCTATTACAAACGGTCAGGTAGTGAGCAACATATTCTACATACCGAATTTTACTATAAATTTTCGAATTTTATGACACTCGATTTTCCGGCCGTTAGCGATCAAGAAAATCCACCAAAATAATCTCGTCGATCTCAAATTTATCACAATAAAAATCGCATCCTTCGATCGATTATACGGGATAATTAGGGAGCGGATAACGTTAAATAGCCTCTCAACTAACGTCTATTAACGGAAAAAAAAAATAACAGGCGAAAATGGCGTAACAGCTGGCGTTAGTTCGATATTGTAACTATTTTCCGATTTAATTTCGACGGTAATTGAGGCGATTTTCGCTAATTAATTCTATTAT
>JAZBGZ010000206.1:31246-45463 GCA_037414795.1 Stenodera caucasica | reverse complement strand
ATAATAAGGAAACCGCAATATTATACTCGAAAAACAAAACATTAATAAATGACTCGCTGTTTTTTTTTTTTGATTTTTTTTTCGACAAACCATCGTAAATTATCAAGTCACCCCAAAATTTTTTTTGTATTAAATTCTATTAATAATGTAGAAGAAGTCTTGAAAGTCAGAAATTACATTTCGTTTCAGATAAGTTGGTTGAAATTGAACTTTGTGGTAAATATAGGGACGCAATAACAATGTTTTAAAGTCTATTATAAGTAGATAGAAAACATGTTGGAATTCTGCTCAATTTATCCCTCTCAAGTAAATTGTGTCTAATCAGGATAAAAATCACAAACCAATTATGAAAAATCTCATCGAGCTTTTGTCCAGGTACAAATTTAACGACTGTAAAAATATTTAAATGCCTTAAAGTTAAATTCTAAATGTGTATGTGCAACCTGTTGTCGGAATACTAGATAAACATCAGTCTCTGATGATTGATAGAGTAGCAGCAAGTCATCAACTTATATAGGATACCTAAATATATAAATATAGTTAGATAGAATATGTACCTACATATTTTAATTTTAAACGGATGGATGAATTCTTGCTAGTAATAATAACAACAACTAGAAATAGAATTTAAATTCGAAACCATCCAACTATTTACTTTTAACAATAAACAACGTAAAACTTTATCTAAAGATATGCTGTAAAGACCACCAGTGAACAAATATCGTTGTTATCCCCTAAAGCTAAGGGTGGGTTTCTGTTTACATGACGACGACAACGACGAAATTTCAGACGACCACCCAACTTCTTATATGAGTCATTTTCTTATTTATAAATATTTGATGCATTTTCATCAAATTAAATTTCAATTTCCAAAGTAGATATTTAGAAGAAAGAAAAAAAATCGTTACAGCTACATAATTAATGCAAATTATATACTGCAGCCTAACTTAAGGCTAGATGAAAATTCACTGCAACTTCGCCTAGATTTCTGACAATATCCAATTTTTTTTTTGTTCATCTTCTTTGTTAAACTTCTTCAACTAATTGCAGAGATTCAAGACTCTTATCTATTGAAATACCTTCCTGGAATAATCATTTTTTTTTCTCTTCTTGTTCTTCTTTCAAGTTTTATATCTATCTTTGTTGCCGTCGTCGTCATCATCGTCGTCGTTGTTATTATCGAACCAACAATCCCTATTTGTTCGTGTTCGTAAATTTTCGAACAGCTGTAAGATTATAATACCTTTATATAGCTTCAACTATAATATTGCCTTTTTGTGAATGGTGTTTTGGACCATTGTGGCGACTCATACTTCGCGGATGAATGCACTTAATCACCATTCCAGTGTGGTTAGTGAATATAATACGAAAAACCATGACTCATTCTTTATATGTGTACATATACGTGATATAAAAGATATGTTTTCTAATACGAAAAAGCAAGATTAGAATTAATCGTTATAATCATTTTAATTAATTAGAAAAAAAAAACCGTAGGGTGTAGCGGAAATGGTATAAATTCATAGTTAATACTTTAAAGGGGCTGGTATTAAATATCAAAGGGTCGTCCATATATCTATGGTAGACTGATTACATACTAACAAATAATACACAAAGTATTTCCCCCTTTTCCAATTCATCTATTTAACTAAAAACTACACGAACCATATCGGACTCGACTCTTTAATCAAATGGACTGACAAAACATCAATTGAATTTATCAAAGTAACAATTTTTTCGTATAGAATAGAAAATAACTTGGAGAAAATCCATATGGTTTATATCAATTGATGGATAAAAGGAAGTTAGAGACGTTAAGGGTGGAAAATGACAGGGACGATAATGAGAAGGGTTAGTCTGTTAGGCGTGTATATTGTAAACTTTTGATATAACAGTGTTGTTATCAAAGCCGCCACCACAACTACTAAAGCCATATGGACAAAAGCTTTGGACTTTATCAAACTAGACGTCTAGAACGACGTTACCAACTTATTATTGATTAGATGTGTATTTAATCACATTTTATCAGTCAATAATGTCTTCAACAGATGTTGAAACAAGAAGAAACTTTTCTCTGTTTACAAGACAAAAACAAACACTGTCTAAAAATATAAAGTTTTTAATAAAGTTAATCGTTTCTATTGATTGAGTTTGTAAAGAAACAAAGGCGAATTTCAACTGAAACGACAAACAAAATGAAATGACGATAAAAGAGAAGAAGAAAAAGAAGAAAAAAAACACAAAATACAAATAATATTGAGTCCCTTGATACACTGTTGAAAGAGAAGGGGGTACAAACAGAGATAAAACACGGACCCCGCCATTTACCTTTTGTTTCCAACAGTGTAATAAATTCGCCGTTTCAATTGAACCGTAAAAAATACGGTTAGAGAAATGTTGGAAACAATTTATTGTTGGTCGCCACAACGGCGCATTTGTTATTTCAAAGTTATAGACCCCCAATTTAAGCAGACAAGGTGAAGGAGTTGTTAAAGAATGGAACATAGGTATTGTAAGTNNNNACAAACCTTTATATAAATACATATGAGAAGAACAAGAAAGACACGCCAATATCGGGGGAATTGTAATCGAGAATTCTGAAATAGAATGGAAACCATAACAAAAACATACATATAAGGACGCAATATCGAATATCATACAACCATAAAACTGGGCGATTTCGTTTTACTATCATTTTATATACAATGTATTTGGCGTCTTTATACTGATTGCAATATTGGGAGTTTACTATTGTTCTAAGGCCGCCAATAACGAAACCTGTCCACCCAAATTCTCAACACCAAAATTAATAGCTACTTTAAACCTGTATTAAATATTTAGACTTACTATAAAAAATTATGAAAACCACAACAAATCAAGATTCTAAAAACGTTAGAAAAATTACCGCTAAAAATAACTACAGTTTAACTTTTTCTCTACGAAAATTGATTGTGAAATTATGTAAATTATAACTCTTTTCGAATTTTATATTTATTCGTAGAAGTCAAATAGGTAGACAAAACTCCCAATTAAATAGTATTAGTGACTCACCCCTCAAAATCTACTATAAAGAGATTAAATAAATAATTGCTTTTCAAGTTTGCTGTATTAAATAAAAAATAAGAGAAAACTATAGAGACAATCGTATTATCAAAACTTTTCTAAAATACTTTTATACATTACAACAATGCAATTTTCTCGATTTTCTCAACAACAAAAACCACACACACACACACAAACAAATAGTTTAATAGAAACACAATGAATTTCGATCAAAGTTTCTTTTTGTTTCTCATTTTACTATTTATTCTTCTATTGCAAGTATTTATTAGTTGATAACTATTTTTATCCCCTTAGAAAAGTTATATTTATAAAACTAGAAGTAGAGTTGGTTATTATTTGTATTTTGATTAGGAAACTGGTAACTCCATAGTCAATAAATTAAAACTCCTTTACAAAATATACAATGAACGATTCGAATAATAACAAAATTGCAAACAATTCACAGCCTATATCTTTTAGAAACAGAACTTTCCATTGTATTGATTGATTTGCAAAATTCATATAAAAAAGATCGCAATATACTCTCAATTATTATCCTAATATCCTTTAACAACCCTAATTTCAAGCAGTCACTTATGGTCAAAACAATCGAATAGTCTTTTTTATAACACAATTAAATTTTTATTATATCCACCCGTTTTTATCGCGTGAACTCTAGAAAAGTGCATTTCCTTGCAAACCACCTACAAAAAGCTTTCACATTTATTACATTAACATACATCTAATAGATGATTATTATTAAGCACGGATTACATAATAGAAGATACTCAACTAACAGTTTTACGCACAATTGGTTTAGAACAGATATAGACAGGAGGGTGCGACCAGTTTTATGTGTTTGTGATTATAGTAAAAGACGAGGGGTCGTTAATAATCCGTGTCAACGGATTTTCTATTTTATTGTTCACAACAACAAAAAATAAAAAATTTATTATATTGTTTTTATTTGAATGTAATTTTATTTTAAACAATGAAAACGAAAAATCGATACAATCTGATCTTGTTCTAGTTTTATTACCTTTTAAATTAACTAAAACTATATTGATAGACTCAACATAAATTAATTAGACAACGCCTTTTTCTCGCTAAAAATAAACCAACCATTATCTGTTATTGTTACGGGTTGAAATGATGATAAGGGTGGTAGAGGAAATTGTGTCCACTTCAATCTATAAAAGCGGCAAATTGTCTATCTGTCTATGTATAAATGTGTGTCGATGTCAATTGCATCATTTGTTTGTTGGAATTATAAACGTGCACTCTAATTGAAATATTGTATGATATGGTTCTATGAGTGAATTTGACAGGGAATAAAAATATTATACTATTATAGAAATTGTATTTGATGACATTATGACAATTATTTAACCGAAAAATTGATGAACGTTAAAATAAAAAAAAAAATAAAAACTGTTTTTGTGATTGAATATAGATACGATATAATTGTCCCGGCGCATCCACCATTTTGCGCTCAATAATTTATTATTAGGATAAATTTGAATTTATTAATTGATTTAGTTTGAATCTTTTGTAAATGTTAATTGGCTAACAAATCCGATATCCCAGTCGCTATTGTACAAGTTTTCAACAATCGTCGACACCGTCTTTATTAAATCCTTATAAAGTTTTACCAACTAGTTTAAAGTTCCCACTATTTTCCTTTAAATTAATGAAAATACCTGCATTGTCTTATTAAAACTTCATCAACTTATTCACAATAAAATTTAGAGTTTTATATATTAGAAAATTGATCAATTTAGTTGAAATATTAATGAGGAAAATTGACGAGCGAACGATCGTAAAACGATATGCATATCAAGAGAATGGTGGTTGAAACTTGTAAACTTCAACGAACAATGGACGCATTTGACGTCAAACGAATACACACACTTACATATACATATAACGAGAACAAGGGACAAAACGAGAAGAGTAAGAGAGAAGTGAGGGCGGTAATGTATTGTTAGGTCATCAGAGAACCATTCATATCACTTGGTTTAAGTACAATAGAGAAATGGCGACAAGGACGACAATAATGCGACGTCTTGAAATCTGCCAAATTCAGTTTCCAGATAGTTAAATATGATTAAATTCAATTGATCTTCAATTAGAATTTATAACACATATAGAATAATACAATTTTATAATCAAATATTTAGAGTCGATTTTTTTCGATCTGTTTGTTAGTAATTGATTAATCCTGAACATATTGGACAGGTGTTCGGATCAGGACCATGAATAACACATTATCAACTTTGAAATGTTTTCCAGTTGAATTGTGTGTGTGTGTTCGAATTGTGTTTACCTTTTCCTAGTCCCTCGTAAACTTGTTTAAATATTTGTTTTAGTTTCGTTAAAGCAAAAGGGGCGAAATATCTGCAGTAATAATAATAATACTACAGTTTATTATTAGTGGAAAATTTCAAGTTAAACTGACTCAATTTCTTTTTGATTAAAAAAACCAAAAATAAAAAATAGTCTCTACTGATTTATATTAGACATTATTTTCGAACACACAGAGGGACACTTCAACTTTAATGATCATCCATGAAAACGGAACAGGATGCGGGAACTACACATTCATTTAATTTTCTCATAGAATATTCAACAGATTTCATGTAACGGCTCGAATATATAAGGACTGGTTTTAGTGTAATTTCAGTTCTCTTGTTCATTCTATCTATCTTTATTCTATCTACGTGTCTCTTCACAAATCATTTTAAATCAAAATAGCATGCAACTGACATGTTGTAGTGGAGATCAGAGATATAAATTCCAATCATGCATATACGACAAGAGAGAGAGAGAAGCTAAAATTTCTATCACATTGTTGTATGGTATTGCCTTCAAGTTTTATCGATTAAACAAGGGATTGTTTGAATTTAACAAAAATTTATTTATATTAACAAAAAACATGTATGCAAATCATTTAAATAATTACAGTTATAAGTTGAAGGAAATTCACGCGCAATTTGGCACACAACCTATAACAACATCACTTGCTTGTTTGGCATATAAAGTGCGTGCAAGTTACCGGAAATGACCGGGGGACAGCGACATTTCCGCAAGGACAATATAGTTGCATGTCCTTTCCAGACGATATACCCTTATTGTTCATTACAACAGTAAACATAAAGAGAGACGAAAAAAAGAAAAAACCAACAACAAACCTAACTGACAAACTGGAAGGAGAAATGTTTTATTATTCTATGTTGTTAGAAAATTGAAATCTTCTTTTGATTTTTATTCAGGAAAATCTTCGATTCGTGAATATAAAATTGTGAAAAATCTGTGAATACTTCAAAAATTCAACACACACACGAGATAAAAATACATGGAATAAATTCAGTTTACGATCTGATGCTGGTGCATCCTTTAACATAGAATTCAGATATAATCGCACGTTCGTTTCTTATAAATCTTTCGGATACCGTCAAGTTTTTCGATTTATATGCGACAATTGAGATTATTCAAGATAATTGTAAGAAATCTAATCAATTTATTGTCAAAATGAAAAACGATATTTGTAACAAATCTCTCTATATGTATATCAATTAATTAAAGTTGCTGTCATGGACAGGTATCAGTTATTTAATAGATTCGGAATAAATGAGGGTGAGTTACCCTATAACTAGGGTGACTGACATGTCAAAAAGGGTTCACCTGTTATAAAAGAAGTATAGCTATTGAGTTTCCATCAACAAGAAAATGAAAATAATAATCGAAAAGATGAAAATTATACGATATTCTTACAAATGACTATTATGAAAATTGAGAGAAATTCCACCCCTATTTTATATGACACCACAAATTCTATTGGTTTTATCGCACGTACCGACCAAATAGAGCTATTGCAAATGTCGTAAAATGTTATACGATAGCTGTTCAGTTTTTTTTGCCTCTTTTTTTGGACTTTGGGTAAATCTTTAGTATATCTCCGTACTATATCGTGGAACGATATTGAGGACAGTAGAAGTATAAGAATAACAATACTACAGTATAGTTGAGTTTTTATTCCAGGAAAGAGGGAATTTTTGCTTAGCTATACAGTCTTTACTGAGTGTCGTTTATATGTAAAATAGGGCACATTGCAAAACTGTTTACTTAACTAAAATAGTACTATTAGCAAAGGTTATTTTATTTATAGGATAACCCTAATAGACTTCAATTTTTGAATGCAGCAAATAATTTCAAATTAAATTGTAAAAAAAAACTTGCTCAATGAATAACAGAATTAACAACAATGATCAAGTGATAAGCAAAGCCAATATAGCATGGAGACGACTCGACCAAATGATCCGTACAAAGAGAACCGATGGAATTCGATTTAGCGAACAAAATTGTAAAAGGGAACGAATATAAGTATTAGACGATAGAGATAAATGAGGCTTAACGCGAAATCTCAGGATAATTCTTTGAAACAAGAAAAAAATAAAGAGACGCGCAGATTGAAATCATTCGACATCAATATTTTTTTACGATTCAATTTAACTAACCAACATACGAAACATTAGAGTAGAAGTACAAATTAACTGAATAAATGCAAATTTATATCAATTAAACGAACAAAACTGTAATAATTAGTTGAAATTAATGGCGTCAATAAAGATCATAGGTGGCAGGGGAACCGTGCACCCTTAACCCACATGATTAACATAAAAAATGACTCACCTTGATAATATAACTTCGATAACTCGATCTAAACTTAACATTAATTAAAATCACTCACTTTTTAATTAGAATAATTAGTTTATTTTCACTTTTTAACACTGAAAAAAAACGCGTTAACTACCAGACATAATGGCGTCATAGAAAAAAAAACAATTGCATCCCATTCACCTAATTGGCGGAAGATGACCTACTTGATTTTTTAAGAGTTCAACTGGTACAATAGATCTCTTCAGAATAATACAAGAAAAGATCAATATAATTGATGTTAATTTTTGATAAACAGTAATAAAGGACAATTTTTAAAAATTAATCGTCGTAATTATAGTTTTTAAATAATTTTAATCGACGAATTATTTAATATTACTTCAAGTGTAGGTAGTGCCATCTATACATCAGTAGTTGTACTAGAGCGTAGGTGTCGATAAATCGACAGTATAAAATACTGCGCAACCATATTTTCGTCATCCATATAATTATTTTCGAAATGGAAGAAAATTAATAATGTTCAATTCTGGTATTGTAGATTATTCTAGAAGAATTGTTATTTATTATTTTATGAATTTTGAGTTGATGAGAATTCGATCTAATGCGATGTGAAATTTGACATTTAGACGCTCCCTCTTCCCCCTCCAACTTACTAACCTAAAAAAAGAAAAACAAAATGATATAATCTATCGAATTTATCGCCGAATTGTGGAGTAATTTTTATAATTAGATTGAAAGTTCTGCTGTTATTTTTTTAATAATCGACAATTTCGAGGAGATCATGAACGAATTGAAAGGTGCGATCCATCAAGTTTTCAGCGTAATGGAGCAAAATAACCGAGGTGTACAGGTCAGTTCTGTTCTGTCAATTTCGATATTTGAATATTTCCCAAAAATACATTTCAGCTTGGTTGTTACTCTGTTGCACTTGTTGGCCTAACAATAGCGATAAGACGTGTGCGTCCGGTAAGTTTTCAAATCAATTTGCTCGATTAACTAATTAGCGAGAATGATTGTTTTCAATTTTTAGTTCAGTCGTTTCAAGAAACCGTCCGATATACCGAATCATTTTATAAGAGAACGCCGTGAATTGAATGGTACGGTTGAACGTATCGATCCAAATGGGGCTCTATTAATGGTCAAACATAAGCCGTTAATTTCAATACCCGGCCTACCAGATGGACAATTACCGGTTAAAATTTCTGGAGTTAACGTTTCTGGTTTGGGTTTGAATTGGTTACAGGCGATTGTTGCAGGTAGTGACGTGAAATTCGTACCGATCGCTAAAAATAAGGATTTTGTACAATGTGAAGTTATGATGGAACAAACTACACGTGATGTTCTTATCTATTCGAATTCTAATAGATAATTTATTGATAATTATGGTTTTTAGAAAAAACAACAAACTATCAATATTGGGGAGTCTTTAATACGGATTGGTTTTGGACAAATTACGGATACAACAACAACAGATAATCAAATTTATATAAAACATTTACAACAAGCTGAAAATTATCATTTGAAAAAAAAATTAGGCTCCAGATATTATTTGCAATACGTTCTACTAGCTGGTAGAAAATTGAACAAACTAATTACAACAAATACTAAGCGTGTTGCTAAATTACCGAAATTAGCGACCTCCTAGCAGTCAAATATATTTCTAGCTATCGAAATAGCAATTACTATTTTGCCCTTTATCGGTGTTTATAAAATAATTTTGTATTTCTTCTACGAACTTAATCAGTGATTCATAAAATTGAACTTATGGGGTTTTGATAGTAATAGCGATTTCGATCTAGGTTTTTGCTGTTATTCTAGGGATAAGTCGATATTGTTTGAGGCTTCCAATAAAATTGATTTTTCTAAAACAATAGCTCAATTCTAATTCCCTTTAATTTTTGAATTCAGTTAAAATAGAATAATTAAGGTCAAGTCGCATTGCGGAAGAATTTGCGAATATTTCCATCCAACATAACCTAAAAAAATCTAATATTGTGAGTCAATATTCAATTTAAAACTGCAAAATTTAAGATTGGGATTCAAAGGTGAAGAGAGTTTAATTCAAATAATCGTCATCATTGAAAATAATCCAACCTTGAGAAAGTTTAGACTAATTATAAAAATTGTAACGCCTATGGTTTCGGACTAATGGGACGAAGTAATGCGCATTTGTTCGAATTCTAATTTTAAAATTTAATTCACTGTAGTCGAAACTAGGATAAACGCAGACTTTTTCTATTAATTTAGAGCCATAAATATAGTGAATTCAGAAATATAGGCTATTTATTGTGGAAAGATATGAGCGAGACTTGTCTTGATCTACGCCACTGGGTTATGACATTTAATTTGTCTGCTAGTTGTTGTCGCCATTGTGAATTTATAAAAAGATTATATTTAACTAAAAATTATTGTAAGTATCGAGAGTTTTTAATTGATTTTCAATAATTAATCGGGAAATTTATTAAAAAATCCGATAATATTGGATAAAATTCGAAATTGTTCGGAAAATTTCCGGACAAAATTCGCCTTTGATTATAGACTTTGACAGTTGTGCTCTCTTTTTATTATTATTATTATTGTAATTTTTCAATAATTGCATTCTTCGCAGTTGTTTTAACTATTGTTGTGGTTCACTAAAAATTAATAAACTATTTTCTAATTCAATCAGATTAGTTACAATGCTACCAAGTAATGTGGATCCCCGTAGGGCTGATCGGATTGTTAGACAGAAACCACAAATGAATTCCAATGGACAAGGTGAAGATCTCACCCCAGATTATATGAATATTCTTGGTAAGTTTATTATTAATTATTAACAATTAATAACGATTAAAGTACAAGTCGTGCGGTCCAATCTAAAAACGAATGCTAAATTATTGTAATGGCAGGTATTTAGAGAATTCAATTAACAGATTCTAATTCGTCATTAAGTTCATAAAAATTCCATTCTAAATTTAAAAATTAGGTCTAGACTTGAATTGATGAGCTGCATTAGATCTTCAAGATTGTTTCATATTTTCATTTCAACATTTCACTTTCGATCATTATTCATTCATTTATAATTTGATTCATCTTCACTGTTATCTTATAAAAGAAATTCTATATGGACAATAATCGTGATTATTTATAAAAGTAAATAAAATAATCACCAGTTACATTTATTTAAATAACGTGTCCTTGTTGGTGAATTGAGTTTCATACTTAATATTATTTGATTGGTTTGTTTGTGCGATTTTTTTTTTGTTCTGTCGTAATTCTCCTTGCCAAAAATTCAAGATTAATCATCTCTAACTGCATACAAAACCCATATTCACAAGACCTCAATTGTAGATTAGAAAGACGTTTATTTGATTTCAAGACAAATAATATTTTCTATTGTGAAACTCTTATGTTTGCCATGTCTGATTGTTTAGTCGATGTATAAATAAATAACAATTACAGGATGTCCTATTTAAGATGTCCACACCTGGAGTATTTTTTCTTTATAAATAAAGATGAAGACTCGTCTTGTATGAGTGACTAATTTCGTTTTTGTACGTCTTCCATTAACAGTGAAAAAAATTGCTTTCCCCAATTCAAAACATGTTACCTTATTAAGTAAGCAATTTTAATCAATTTATTTAACGAAATTTATCGATTAATCGCTGATATGAGAGACTAAAACATGAAAAAATATTTCTATTTTTAGATAATCGTTTCGACATTCCTGAAATTGAAAATTTCAATTTCCCATGTCTTTCAAAATCGTTTAGATTTTTCTATAAGCTTGGAATGAGATTCTTGAAATTATTAAAAATAAATAACTAAGATTAAAATTGATACGATTTCAAATATGTTCTAAATTTAAAATATTCACTATTATAACTTATTGATAATGATTATTTTGAAAAAAATAGCAAGATTTTTACTTAATTGATTCGTTGTTGAATTTTGAGGAGTACTTTTTGGAGTTTTCGACAATTTCACAAGTAAAATTCTTTATATTTCTTTAATTTTAATCATATTTAATTGAATTCAAATTAATTTCTATTATTAGAACGTTAAATGTAAAAATAGTTGTTATGTTAAAAATTATCAATAATTGATAATAACATGTCAAGGTTGTCTGTATCTTCGTAACGTCTCGTTAATTAAATAGTTGATTAATTGATCGTTACAGTGTGTATAATTTATAAAAAAAATTCTTTTAGTAAAACCATATTGAGTGGGTAACACGTCGTAGTATTTTAATAATAATTATAATAATAATTTGGCCTTTACTATATTTTATGAGAAAGTGTCACTAGTTTATATTTTTTATTGAATATGTCTGTCTATTATTGTGGCATTTTTAACATATAAATATAGAAAGGTTATTGTAATTTTATTTAAAAAAAGTTCTAATTTTAATCTGTGTGTATGCATTCCGTAGGTCAACGTGCGACCACGGCAAATGCAAGTGCAGAAACCACATCCAGTGATAAACAAATGGTAGATGGTAATATTGGTAATGGTAATAATAATATTGGTGAAGAAGTTGATAGTACTACAAACGTGATACCCACCAGTCCTCAATATGGTGTTGCTATAATACCAAATCAAGCTACAACATCAACAGCCCCAACAACAACAACAACAACAACAACAAATGATATAATAACAGAAACTGTAACAATATCAACCGATACAATAACAGATACACAAGTAAAACAAGTAACAGATGATGGAAAAGATATACATTCAACACCAAGTCGTAATGATCGTTTTAAAGTTGTTAAAATAGCTAGTTTGGAACCGTTTAAACGAGGCCGTTGGAAATGTATGGATTATGTTGATGAAGCACCACCAGCAGCTGCATTACAACAACAACAACAACAAAATAAAATTACTCAATCAGGTGGTAATATGCCTATAACAAGTGGTGTTTATTTACAAACCCAAAGTTTACCACAACAACAAATCCAACAAATGTTATTACAAAGTGGTTATACAAATGGTACACAATTTTATCAAAATGTACCAACACAAATGATACCACAAACACAATATTTTTATCCACCTGGTACAAATTTACAAACAACACAAACATTACCACAACAATTAATAAGTACAACTGGTACTAGTAGTGGTGGTGGTGGTGGTGGTAGTGGTGTAACAAATAGTAATGTACCAACACAATTTATAAATACAACACAACCATATTTTACAACTGGTGTTGTACCAAATTCTGTTGGTTATCAAATACAAACTAATTATCCAAATGTACAATATGTACCAGCTAATATAATACAACAACAAAATCAAAATAGTGCATTTGTACCAACATCACAAACTAATGTACAATTACCAACGAATTTTCAACAAAGCCAAACTTATGCTGGACAAGCCAATGTTAATCAACAACAACCAATGGTAAATGGGCATGCTTATCCAACACAAAATGAACAACAACAACAACAACAAAATACAGCAAGTCTACCAGCTCAAACAGCGAAAAATGTAATTTTAAGTAATATCCAACAACCTATTGTGAGTCAATCACAAATTACACAACCAAATTTACAAACAAATCAAATTCCGGTTGTTCAAAATAGTTCACAACCTCAGACAGTTCCTGTAATACAACAACAACAACAACAAAACCAAGTATTTCAACAACAGCAAACAACAAATTTTCAACAAGTTCCTCAACAACAACAACAACAAGTGATAACTGGTACTTCCCAACAAATAGCACCAACACAAAATTATGAACAACAGAATCAAGCAAATAATGTTTATACGAATCCCCAATTCGATATGAATGTCAATAGTTTAACAGCATTAGAAAATGTTGAACAATCTGTAGAAAATATTAGTAATAATAATAATGAAACAAATACGGTTGATAGTATTGAAAATACAGATGATCCATCTAAAACAAATCCAGTTGTTAATGCTATTGATAATAAAATTGAACAAGCTATGGATTTAGTTAAAAGTCATTTAATGTATACAGTACGTGAAGAAGTTGAAGTATTAAAAGAGAAAATTGCTGAATTAATGGAACGTATACAACAATTAGAAACGGAAAATAATTTTTTACGATCACAAATACCAAAAAGTCAAACAATATTACCGCCATCTATTAGCGGTAGTTCAATACAACCACAACAGCAATCTTCAACATCATCATCATCATCAGCATCATCATCGACTACAGCAGCTGTAACAATAACAACATCAACAACAACAACAACAAATGCTCCAACTAATTTACCAACAGAAACTAATCCACCACAATAGAATATTTATAGAATTTGTGGGTTTATTTATAGAAAAAAGATAAAGACTTTAATCTAGTAGGTCATAGGTTTAAAAAAAAAACAAATGCTTTTTATATCAAAATATTTAGTATTCCGTTTGATTTTCTTTTATGTAATCAAAGTATTTTAAAACTCAAATTGAGATTTTTTTTGAATTATTTCGAAATTAAATCTCGCCATTTTCAGTGTGACACTGCCATACGTACAGAAATGA
>JAZBGZ010000206.1:9580-26245 GCA_037414795.1 Stenodera caucasica | reverse complement strand
CGATTGAGTCAAGGTTCTGTTTGATTTTTAATTCGCTTTGTTTCTTGGCAGTTTGAATTTTATGGGAAAATACGAGAAAACCGGTATGTCGGACATAAAAATATGTAAATGAAGAAAAAAAAAACTTATAATCGCAGTTAAATGGAGCAGAACATGTAAATTATGTGGACCTATTGGTGAATTGTTGTAATATAAGATAATGGAAATTTCTAGTTTTCCTGTTTATTGTCTGTTGGGGATTTTAAGGATAATTAAGTGGAGGATAATGTAAGAATTTAACGGAAATAAAACGCGAATTTCGAGCGTACGGTGAAGCGTCACCGAAGGAAAGCGAACTTTTCACTCGACACACTCATAATTTAATTTATTAACAATATTGATATTCTCGAAGAACAGTATCTTGAGCTGTATGCCGATTTTCCAGCTAAAATCGAGATATCCCTGTAATCTTCACAGTGGCCTACTAGTTTCATTATTACAATAACTGTTCATTTTTCTTGATTTGTTATGGAAATTATTCAATTTCCAACTTTATTAACTCGAATCTATCACTAATTCACTAGTAAAACATCGTTTCTCATACAATTACCGTTCCCATTTCAAATGATTGTGAGAAATTCCCCGGTTCAATATCAATAATTTCTTTTATTTCATTGTAAATTTTATTTTATACTCCAATTAGAAATGCGAATTCTATAACTGCTTGTTAGTCAGATAGTTAATTTTTTTTTTACCAATTAGCCGCCGAATTCGCCAACAAATCATGTCGAAGAAGAAAGTTTCGAAATGATAAAACGGCTTCTGTTAGTTTTATTTTATGGAAATTAATGGTGGTATTTGATAATTATTGATTGTTACAGATGGATAATTTTAGTCGTGCTGGTTGTTACTCATTTTCGAAGTGATAGTGATTATTAGAAGCGTTTCCGTGAATTGTAAATGAAAAAGAAACTCTAATCTACAACAATTGTGGATTCACAATTGAATATAACGAGAGATTTCGATATAACGTCGAGACAGTAACTCGGATATATTTCAACTTTAATTATCTGTTTATTTGAAATTATCGAAAGGATGATTGGAGATTTCAACTGTACGTCAAGGCAGCAACCTCCGATCTCATTCATATTCCACAATTATGAATTATTTATCAAGAATATAACATGTGTTCGAGAAACTTGCGAAAGAAGAGATTTCAATAATGCGTCAGGACAGTAATTGGAAATTTTCTATTTCCTATAATAAAATAATTGAAAAATATTCAATTATCTTAGAAATCTGAGCTTTTCTTTTATGTGAGGACAAGAGATTTCAATATTCGATCAAGACAGTAACTCGACGAATCATTTTATCTATTGTAGAACGATGATTTTAGTAATTAAAGCGAAATTCCTTGTCCTGAAAAAACTTTAAAAAAAGACTTTTCTATTTTGAGAAACTACAAGAACTCATCAATTGAGCACTCAAATTAATATTGATTTTTTCTAGAAGTTGAATAGTTTTGATTTAAGGTCGATATCTCTTAATTGGAATCTTTCAAATTGTTGGCGAATTATTATTGAGATTTAAATAATTATGATTGAAAGGATGCGTCGGTAGAATAAAGACTTCAACGGTACGTCAAGGCAGCAATCTTCGATCTCAGCTTAATTATACTTTATAGTCAATAATTTTCAAATACTTAATAAAATTTATAGTTTTTTTAATTTACATAAGTACTTAATTGTGTCTTAATTAATAATTATAGATTTATATTATGTAGAGATTTTAACAGGGCGTGAAGACAGTAACTGGAGAGAATTCAAATTTCAGTAGCACCAAAATTTTTCGAATTATTCACAGTTTAGAATAGTTTTAAATCTCAAAAAACAGAAAAATTAGCCTTTAAATAATCAACTGGAAAATCTTTGAATTATTAACAATTTCAATCATTCAAACCATCAAATTTTTATTGTCCTAATTAATAGCTGATTTATGAACAAGAAAACTGATAGTTTTAATTTTTGGAAAAACAAGTATTCGCGTGCGTAAAACGACAAACAAGTGATTTAAATATTGCGTTAGACAAGTAACCTTTTTTCGAAATTTACTTTTTAATCTAATATTATTTATTATTGTACATTTCACAATCGGAATTTCGTTACGACCTCATATCCGATCTAATCGAGTTTAGAATTGTTGTTAATTACTATTATTGTTATAAATAAAAACAAAACAAAAAATAAATTTACATAAATAATTTTGTTTTTAATCATCAAGAAGAATGGGACGTGGGTGTGCAATAAATTTATTTCGTACACCAAACTCGAGCTTTTAAACTAATAATTATAACAAAACACCTATAATTTGGCGTAATTATTTGAAAATTAATAACAATAATTTAATTTATTCGATGGTAGTTGTATCGTTTGAAAAGTAAATATGAAGGCGACTTGTGAATCGATTAAATATTCTTGAGGTTTAGTGTATGAACAGTTAACAACATTATTATTTGTTGAATCAACAATTATTGTATTTAACAATCTTTAAAAATAGTTTCACACTGCAACAATAGAATTTGTGGAATAGAAAAAAAATTACATAACATTTAACAATGATAATATCGACTTCCTTTCATTCGAATAGTAATAATTTTCAATAGAAATAATCAACCAAGGCTATTTATCGAAAATTAAAATAAAAATTAATGATATCAATTAATACTGACCAGAAGGTATACAGCAAAAAAACCAGACGCTATTGCCAAACTACAACAAAAACACGAATCTATCAACGCCATAATTTGTTGTTGTTTTTTCTGTAATTGTTATTAAATATTTAAAAAACTATCACTACATTTTCTATCACATTTCAAATGCATCACATGTTGGCGTTTTTTGTTCTATTTGGGACTTATTTACAAAAACTTTCACTAATTTTCCAAATTGATCGGCAATTTTTTTCGAAATCTAGTTAAAACACTTTTTTGTTTTTCTTCAAAATTCGATTAGTTTTTTCGACTTTTAATCGTCGTTTTGTTTACGTTGGGCTCACAATTTTCAACAACGTTTCTCACAATAGTGATGAGGTAAGAATGAATGAGTAATCGGCGCGTTTGGCCTCTTCGCGACTTAATTTGAATATTTTATTCACGTGCGCGTTTCACTTTCTCCAAGTGGTTAGAAATTTGAAAATTTCGCCTCGATTTAGACAACACATAATACTCATTTTCTCGAAATATAACCAAATTTGAGTGAGCTCGGGAAAGAGTTGAAATAAGCAAATATCTTAAATCATAAATTTATTTTAAATTGTTACAAATAAATCTGTAAATGTTGTTGTAATTTCTATAACGACTAATTTTAGAGGTTTCTTTTTCCTAGTGATGATGTTCGGCAGCTTCTTTGCGACGAATCTCGGCCCATTTCGCCACGTTCGCAGGTGAATTAGCTGTAATTAAAATGAACAACATTGAGTTGAATTCAATGATTTTAATGGACGAAATTACCAAGATTGCTGATGGATTTGAAGACTGGAATACAACAGATCAAAGCGATACCGTAATATTTCCAAACCCATTGGTTTTTAAGGTAGTACATCCATGGGAATTGGGCTATTTTAGCACTGAATGTGTACGGGAATTTCATGGGTCTTGATACCTTCTTTGCTGCGTCTGCCATACTGAAAATTTTGATCTGCAAACCAAAAAGTATTACTTCAACAATACGATAAGTGAGGTTATGAGACAAATATTTGATCAACTAAAATCGCTTAATCGAATTTTTAATAGACAAGTCTTGTATATATGTGGGAATAATGAAGAATCAATCGGAAAATTGTGATGAATTTCGATCGAATTTTCCGAAAGTTTTTACGTAATCATTTGACATTGGAAATTTGAAGATATTACCAAATTGATGATGAATTCACACACAAATGGACGCCAATTAAGTCAAATAGTGCCTTGATGTAGAATAAACGAATATTGATTTGAATAAATATCGAAATTAAAAGTAATAAAATAATTAAAGAAAATCTAGAATTTCTCACCTAACCTCTTTCTCCAAACGACAGTGACAATTAAGTAACCAGATTATACCAACTTGAACACTCAAAAGTCTCTACAAGAATACACAATACCGATACAAAAATAACAATTTAGTATTTTTTAAGCTAGTAAAAAATATTGTGTACATTCATCTCTCGACTTATAGGCCTTATAGCTTTTATTTCAAATACTGAAAATGTTAGCAATCAATAAAACCTTACAATTAGTTATTTGCAGCCCTCTCATTCTGTCAGTGACTCCTTCGCGCCATTTTTTTCAAGCATAACCTAATTGAAAATAAATTTTCCATTAAAATGTTGTGGTTGATTTTCCAAGAAATTATCAAATTATATTTGAAATTGATCGATAATTGGACCTTATTCATCGATATATTCTCGAAATATTATGAGGACCCACCAAAATGGACATTTATTTCACAGAAATGTAAGACGATTCGATGAATTATTCAATTATTGATTTAGCACTCATAAAAAAATTTCTAGCTATCCAGAGAAATTGGCATGATTTTTGTAATATTTTGTATGAATTTTTTCACAAGACGTCTCATATAAATTAGCTGCAGATCACTAATCATGCTCATGTACAAAATATATCGGGTATTCATGATAATTTTCGGTTTTTAGAGTATTTTGACGTTCAGGTCAATTATGTATTGTCATTATTAGGAGTATTAATTTTTCAAAATCATAAAGTTTTATCGTTGATTGGTTTTTGAAAATACACAATTATGTGTATTCAAATTTAAGTTGCAATAAACATAAATGGTAGTTTTATAGAAAATATACTTAAGCCAGATGAAGCAATTTCTAAGTAAATGAACAAATATTTTTTAATTAGTATAGTTGTTGGGAAATAGGTCTCCGATAAAAAAACCATTGATAAACTTTCACCCTTACTTGCGTCATATTATACTAAAAATTGTTGTTTATCACTAAATATTGTTGATTATTCCACTGATGTTGTTTCAATAGTTGAGATCATTGTAGTTTCGATTTTTTAGGGTGTTTCTGGAGAAAAATGTCGATAAATAACGTACGTGGCCAGGTATTGTGCGGCACAAAAATTGCCAAGTAATTTATTCGTCAATCATCTCAATTAAATTATAATAAAATTGCGAATATTCCAGGGAAGTTCGTGACCAATTAACTAAAGATGTTGCTCAAATTAAAGCTAAACTACCATCATTTGAGCCCGGCTTGGCCATTGTCCAAGTCGGCTGCAGAGAGGATTCCAACGTTTATATTCGTGTGAAGATTAAAGCGGCTAGTGAAATCGGCATTAAAGCACAACACGTGAAATTATCGAAATCAACAACTGAACATGAAGTATTATAATTGAATTTTATTACGATTATTTCGAATTATATAGCTAATCGTAATTCTAGTTGATGTTGAAAATTCAAAAATTGAACGACGATCCCAACATTCACGGCATAATCGTCCAAATGCCGCTAGATTCGGATAATCAAATCGATTCGCATCTAATAACGGACGCTGTATCGCCGGAAAAAGACGTCGATGGGTGACCAATTACGGCACTTCTCTCTCTCAACAATTTCGTTGATAATTTCTGTTGTTTCTAGTTTGAATACGTTCAATGAAGGCCGAGTGGCTGTTGGTGATTTATCGAAATTTATACCATGCACGCCAAACGGTGTTATCGAGCTGATCAATCGTTCTGGTATCAAAATAGCTGGGGCCGAGGCTGTTGTTCTCGGACGTAGCAAAATTGTCGGAACACCAGCTGCCGAACTATTGAAATGGCACAACGCCACTGTTACCATTTGTCACTCAAAAACCAAAGATCTAAAAGAGAAGGTTGGTATTTTTCTGAGCCATTTCTATAATTTACGTCAACTCATTGTTATTTAAAGAATCTTCTCTATCAAGTTTCGTAATTGATAACTGATACGACGTTTCTTTATCATAGTTGACATTGCTTAATGACAATTGATATAAAAGATAATTTCATTTTAGTGTCAAAAAGCTGATATTTTGGTCGTGGCTATCGGAAAACCTGAATTAGTTAAAGGTAGTTGGGTGAAACCGGGTGCTGTTGTTATCGATTGTGGTATTAATGCGATTCGTGGTGAGTAATTCAACCATCTATTCCTCATTATGTATAATTTCCGTTACGTTATCCGAAATGACCCTCATTGTCGAGTAATTTCCGGTAATAATCGCAAATCCATCAGTACCTTCTCGAACGTCGTCTCGTTTAAGTCTAAAATACGTTAATTCTTTCCAGAATGTCCCAGAATAGTGCGTGAATTTTCCCGTTTTAGTTACATAAAATAACTGATGTTGTCTTCAAAAATTTACAGATCCGTCTAAAAAGTCCGGTCATCGTCTAGTGGGCGATGTAGCCTACGAAGAAGCTAGTCAAGTGGCGTCCTACATCACCCCAGTACCTGGTGGAGTGGGTCCAATGACTGTTGCAATGTTACTGAGAAATACTGTTGAGAGTGCTCAACGAGCCGCCAGCAATATTTGCCAAACCAAATGGAATTTGAAGACGATCAATTTGAACTTAATTCGTCCCGTTCCTAGGTAAATTCTCGTTTTTCTATTTTCAAAGTTACAGTATGTCCGAAAATGATCGCCAATTATGTTGGCTATGCTGTAACTAGAAGTGCAGTTGGCAGCATCCGCTGTCATAACTTTACCAATCACCAATTGACGAATTGTTTTAGTGATATCGAAATTGCGCGTGCTCATGAACCGAAAAATATCATCCAATTGGCTAACGAAATCGGTATAGCACCAGGTGAATTAACCCAATATGGTACCAAAAAAGCGAAAGTATCCCTATCGATTTTGGAACGTCTCAAACATCAAGTTGATGGCAAATATGTAGTTGTTGCTGGGTGAGTTTAGTCGAAATTTTGGCCTTTTTGTCGTTGGATTCATAGTTTTTTTTTTGCAGAATCACCCCAACTCCTTTGGGCGAAGGCAAAAGTACTACCAGTTTAGGTCTAGTACAAGCTCTAGGTGCCCATAAAAATCTCAACGCTTTTGCTGCATTAAGACAACCATCTCAAGGACCCACTTTCGGAGTTAAAGGTAATCTCTATAGATAATGTAACTTTTTGTGATTGCAATAAATTTTAGGTGGTGCTGCCGGCGGTGGTTACGCTCAAGTCATTCCAATGGAAGATTTCAATTTACATTTAACCGGTGATATTCATGCAATTAGTGCAGCGAATAATTTATTAGCGGCTCAATTAGATGCTAGAATTTTCCATGAAGCTACACAAAAAGATGAGGCATTGTTTAATCGACTTGTACCGAAAATTAAAGGTACCCGAAAATTCTCAGCAATACAATTGCGACGTTTACAACGTTTAGGTATCAATAAAACGGATCCGGATAGTTTAACGCCGGAGGAAAAAACGAAATTCGCCCGATTGAATATCGATCCGAATCAAGTTGTTTGGCGACGAGGTAAATTCATTTGAGACTATTCGAATATTTTGACTATTGAAAAATTTTCCAGTTGTCGATGTTAATGATCGATATTTGAGAAAAATTACAATAGGTCAAGCACCAACTGAAAAAGGATTGACACGTGAAACAGCATTTTCGATAACTGTGGCTAGTGAAATTATGGCCATTTTAGCATTAGCTAATGATTTGAATGATTTCAAAGAACGTTTATCGAAAATGGTTGTAGCATTCGATAAGAATGGTGAAGCTGTATCTGCTGATGATTTAGGCGTTACAGGCGCTTTATTGGTCTTATTGAAAGATACAGTAGAACCGACTTTAATGCAAACAATTGAAGGTACACCAGCTTTAGTACATGCTGGACCATTTGCTAATATAGCCCATGGTTGTTCATCGATTGTAGCCGATCGTATCGCCTTAAAATTAGTCGGTGAAAATGGTTATGTTATTACAGAAGCCGGATTTGGTTCCGATATCGGTACATTTTCATCAATTTTTCTTTAAATCATTTTCAATTGTCTTTATTGTTGTAGGATTGGAGAAATTTATGAATATTAAATGTAGAGCTTCCGGACTTGTACCGAATGTTGTAATTTTGGTTGCTACAATTCGTGCATTGAAAATGCACGGTGGTGGACCGGCTGTTGCAACCGGAACTCCTCTAGCTTCCGAATATATCGACGAGAATCTCGATTTGGTCAAAAAAGGCCTTCCGAATTTGTATAAACATATAAGTAATGGACTAAAATATGGAATTCCAGTTGTTGTAGCTATCAATCGTGTTAGGTTAATTATTAATTTATTACTAAAAAAAATAATCTTGTAATTTAAATTGAAAATGATTCCAGTACTGATACTGATGCTGAAGTACAGATTGTACGTGAAGGTGCTAAAGCTAATGGTGCTTTTGATGCTGTTGCTTGTTCGCATTGGACCGATGGTGGTCCAGGTGCTTTAAGTCTAGCTGATGCTTTAGTTGAAGCTTGTAAACAATCGAATTCATTCCATTTCCTTTACGATCTAGATCTAACATTTGAACAGAAAATTGAAACTATCGCTAAAGAAATGTATGGTGCTAAAAATGTAACTTTTGCACCGAATGTTGTTGAAAAATTTGAATTATATAGAAAACGTGGTTTTGGAAAATTACCAATTTGTATGGCGAAAACTCAAAATTCGTTAACTGGTGATTCGAGCATTAAAGGTGCCCCAGAAGGATTCACATTAGATATTAATGATGTTACAATATCAGTGGGTGCTGGTTTTGTTGTTACAATAGTTGGAGAGGTGAGAAAGCCCGAAATTTATTCCGACAATTTGTATTGATTCAATTGTTTTTTTTATTCTTCTGTTCAATTTAGATTTCTCTAATGCCTGGATTACCGACACGACCGGCTATCTACGATATCGATCTGAATACAGAAACTGGAATTATTGAAGGGTTGTTTTGAATTTTTTGATTTAAAGACTTGTAGCAAATTTTATAAATATTAAAACCATAATTATTAATTCTTCTCTATCATCCAGAACTTTCCCCTAGCTTGTTTTTCCAAATGAGTCGGCTAGAATTCTTAGTAGGATTAGTTTTTCGAATTTTCTCATGAATTTTCTTCGAAATAAATTAAAGCGCTATAATTAGTGATAAATCTGGCAATAGGGGCGGTCAAAATCAAAAAAGTTGTCAAAAAGTGTTCAATTTGAAATTTCGCGATTTGAATTATTCTTGATTTCATTATCGATTAATTGATTAGATAAGAATCAAAAACAAAGGCAGACGAAAGCGAAGAGAGCCCCCTCAATTTCTATGAGGTGAAATTGCGCAATTGTTGATTAAACATTGATTTTCACGAATTTGAGGTTATGTCGTTCAAACTTTGATTATATTTATAGGCGATTGCTATTTACCATAAACAGCTAATTAAACTACATTTTTGGGCCCAGCAATTCATACAAATAGTGGGGCCGACAACTTATAAGAATAGAGGGCCCTTTGAATACGCAACGATGTAGAAATATGTACCTCCGTCAATATTTTATGACGAACAAAAAATTGGAAAATACAATGAGATTTGTGGGCCCCAGCATAATACGGGCTCTTCCACCTCCTCCATGTGGGGGCCTGTTATACGAAAAATATCAATCATTAACGTACATCATAAATATAAAATGTGAAAACAATAATTTTGACGTCTAGTAAATATTCTAATTTTGTGATGATGAAATAATCAAGAACAATGATTGATATATAATCATCAATCTATCAAATAATCCTAATTAAAATGCCCAGACAACTTTGATATCAATTGATAAAACGGTATAATATAATTCCAACACCTGGACATTTATTTGAACATTGAAATTAGATCAAACCAATTTCAATAAATTGTATTTAATGGAGCGGATTCGAAATTTTGATTTGGTTAAGAGAATTGAGTTAAAGAATAAATGACGTAGTAAATTAAATGATAATAATTAACTCAATTATTAATTATATAATTTCAGGGATTTGCCAAGAATTCAAAAAGTCAACAAACACTATCAATGAAATGGATAAAACTACAATTTTATATGCTTCAATTCTTCAATACAATTGATGAATGTTATAAATGAATTGAATTGTTCTGAAATGATTGATAATTATTTAATTGATTGTTCACGGAACAGTTCAGAATACGTACATCTATTTTAAATTCAGAATCACCAGCGACAATACGTTTGTCATTTAATTAAGCAGTTCAATGATAGAATTCATTCAAATATAATTACATCAGCAAGAAAGTTTCGATCAGTCAATTAAATTAACATCAAAGAATGCGAATCAGAACGAACAAAAATTAAGAAAATTGTATTGATCTTCAATTTGCTAATTTTATCAATTAGGCTTTTCTCACAGAGCTGGATGATTAAGTAATTGTAAATTTTATTTTTTATTTTATTTCAAATAATTGAATCAAGTTTTTATATTTTAGAGTAATGTTTCCTATCTCAAGACTTCAATGGAACGTTTGTTTTGTTTCAACAAAATTCAAGTAAAATTTCTGATAATTTATGCGAAAATAAGTAACAATTATCTCAAACTGATGACATTCCAGTCTAGTAAATATCTTTCTGATACCATCTTCGAATAGCTTGTTGATAATTTCATATCTCAATTGTCTAATTTTCTATCTGATGTTTAGTTATAGCAAAAAAAACAGGTGTTTCGGAGATTTATCAAACGTAAATCAGTGCTGTATCGAACGCAATTAATTTACCGACACTATCTACAATGATATTGCGTATTTCTATTGAATCATCAAAGAATAGTTTCTGTTATCACCAAATTTAGGCTTTCAAGAATTTTGTTGCTTATAAAAAATATGGAAAAATTTTTACGAGATATTATCTTATCATCAAATCGTAGGCCAAAATATATATTACAAATGATTATCACTAATATCAGTTCGTTTAATGTTCTGACTGTTGGTTATCGAATCAAAAACCATGTCAAAATCACTATTTGCGTTGTTAACAATTTGGATTACAATCCAACAAATTTCAGGCCATGGCATGATGTTGGACCCGACAAATCGGGCATCTTTGTGGCGTTTCGATTGGACTCAACCAGCCAATTACGATGACAATGCTTATTTTTGTGGTGGATTTAAAGTATAAAATTTCAGGTAATTAAAGTAGAATTAAATTATAATAAAAATTACGACTTATTATTAGGTGCAATTCGAGGAAAATAATGGCAAATGCGGTCCTTGTGGCGATAATTGGGTCGATCCACAACCTAGAAGTAACGAAAATACCGGACTTTATGGTAGTGGAATTGTTGTTAAAAATTATACAGCTGGCAGTGTTATCGAAACTTCTGTTACATTAACGGCCAACCATTTGGGCACTTTTGTTTACAGGTAATTTCGCATAAATCCAACAATTTCACTATTAAAAACCGAAAATTATAGTTTATGCGTCCTTGAAGATCCGTCTCTACCGGAACAAGAGGAATGTTTTCAAGATTTATTATTCGAAGATGGTTCTTCGAAATATCCGGTGAAAGATACCGATTATGAGGTGACGAATCGTGTCCAATTACCGGTTGGTCTAATTTGTGACCGGTGCGTCTTCAGATGGCATTATAAAGCTGGAAATTCCTGGGGTACTTGCGATGATGGTACAGAAGGTATGGGCTGTGGACAACAGGAAACGTTCCGATCATGCTCCGATGTGAGAATTGTTTGAGTTCAATAAAACAATAACGACGCCGAAAAAATTTACTCGATTCTCATTAGTCCTTATCCGTCTATCTTTAGATAAGCGAATTTTCCTAATTCTCCATTATTTGGGGAGTGATCTCAAGTATGATTTTTGCTAGAATCGAGTACTTTACACCTATTCACCTTGTTAGTTTTCGATTTTTCTAAAGTCACTGGAATTAAGTGATTGATTAGTTGGGGAATTCCAAGTGTATTGAATAATATTTTAAGTAATAGGATTAATATTATTAAGTACTTATAAAAATTGATTTTAGCAAGAGATAAAGTGAATTTTTATTAAAATTCTAGCATGCAACATTGCATAACGTTATTTACAAAATAGTTCTAAATTTAGTACAAGAGGTGAACTTTCGGTAAGATAAGTGATATTACATAATATTTTATATACAAATCATTAATTGAAAATAACATTATATATAGAATATCTTTGAATTATTCCAAATAAATTAACATCTAAATAATGAGGAAATGTTCTAGAAAATTATAAAACATGCACTTTATTCACTTCTAATATTTTCCATTTGTTTATTTTTGAAATTTGATTTATTTAATTATTCTGTTTGTAGATTTTAATTATTATCGATTTATCAACTAATTATAGAATTTTTATTAAAATAGACGAAAATCCAACCAAATTTCAACATTTAAAAATACACTTAAAATTCTTTCTTTAATTAATATTAGAATATACATATTTTTAAATATATCATTTTCCATAATAATAATAATCAATAAATTTCCTAATTTTCGCCAAAACGTTTTATCACAATTTATAAGCAATTATACTATAAATTTTCTTTATCATTAATGACTAAAATACATATAGAATAATAAATTAAGTAACAATAAATTATGCGATGACTAGATGAAACGTCAATTATTATTAATACATAAAATTTGATTCGAATTATTTCGATGCAGAAATAATTCCAATCATTCGATTTTAATTAAGCCTTAAAGTAAATGCAACGAATTTTCTATAAATATAAATGCATTTTTCAAATTGACTAAAACTAAAGGAAATAATTTTGAAATTTCCTTTGATTTTTCAATTACTTATTTTTGAAGTTTGGCAACTTAATCCATCGATCAACAATGGAATTTCCTTCAATTGAAGAATAGATAAGATTCTTTTTTCTTATATACAACGAAATTATCTTATCGTTGGTTTATATCTATGTAATTTTAGAGAAACCCTACCCGTTACAGTCTTAAGTATGGCCCCCGCTTCATCACCGGATGAATTTTCCAAATTTTGACCATTCACAGATACTAATAAATCACCGCGCATTATCCGACCATCCACATCCGCTGCACCACCATTCACCTTTTAAACAAACGAAAATTTACAAAATTTTCTCCAAATAAAATTCCCAATAACTTACAATATCAGCAACATAAACACCTTTACCCGACTTTTTCGCTATCACACTTAATCCTAAACCTTTACCCGGTTTTTTGACTAATTCGATGTCCAAAATTGTATATTCCAATTTTTCAGGCCGAAATACGATCAACTTCATCTAGAAATCACGAAATATATACAGAATGTTCCAATAAAAACACCGCTTATGTGTCAAATTAAAAAGTAATGGGTTTATGAAGATAGAAATTATTATTATTTAAGGTAAATTTGGGGAAAATTTGGATTGACGCTATTTCAACTAAATCTGTAAAACAGTTGGCGTCTCACTAATCCGAATTCTCCTCAACCATTCTAAGACCAGATAAATAAAGATTAAGGGATGATTTTTTTTATTCCAGATTGAGTCGAAACTATCACCATTCTACGTACTTTAGTCTAATGGCAAGAGGATAATTTGATTTTGATCCAAAATATAAAAAACCAAACCCATGAAGATCCTAAATTGGAATAGAATAGGCCTAAAAAAAACGGGTCTTAGCAACTGTACAGACCTTCCCTCGTTTTTTTACTACGGTTGGGACCCTTTTTGGTTTAAATTTTTTGCGTCTATGAAATTCACCGATAAGTCCTATTTTGGGAGAGTTTTCTCTTGTGTCTATACTTACCTTTGGCAGTGTTTGTCTAAGCGCTTGTGATGCTGAAATAATCGTGACATCTTTCAATGATGTCCCATTGACGTCTAGAATTTGATCACCGGGTTGTAGACGGCTATCCTTATCAGCAACACCCCCAGGATAAATTTCGACTATCACAATACTATTCTATTTGCAAAAAATAATAATAATAATAATAATAATAATAATAATAATAATAATAATATAAATTATATTAAGATTTTTGTTTACCGAAATTAGGGTGTCTTTGCCGCCGACATAGAACAATCCCAACCCTTTATTATCGGTGATAATTTCAATTGTTGTATCTTTACCGGGTGTAATTGAGCACGTTGCAGGATCAGCAGGAGGTTCTATGAATATAATTATTATTTTTTTTAATTATAGAAACAATTTGATTATTTGAAATTGTAGGTAAATACCTGGAATTGGTGTTGTAGGACGTGATGGTGGTCCACCTGGTTTCAATTTTGAATTTTGATTGATTTCACCACTTTGTTGTATTGTTGTATCAATAGTTGTTGCAACAGTTGGTGATAATTGATTTTGATTTTTTTTACCAGGATTTGATACAACTAGAGTTACTAATCCTTCAGTTCGTTTCAATAAACCGGCAGCCTAGAAAAATTAATCAATAAAATTAATTGAATTGAAATAGATTGATTTATCAAAACTAGGAACAAGAATTCACCTTATGCATTACTATTAAAAAAAATTATTAAAACGTTATAAAATAGAAAAGTTTATTTTTAGTCTGGTGTATAAAAGGAAGGTGTTATCTAGATGTTATCATGTAATTGTTAGATTACTTAATAAACTAATAATTGTGTAATGTGAACGTGAAAAATTGAAAATAAAGCGTTTGTTGTTATATTCAAACAAGCATAATTAGCATAAAAATTAATAAAAATATAATGATATCTAAATGTGAACGGTGAAATTTCAATATCAAAACTAATAATAATAATAATAACAGAAATGACAACGATACTAATTGCGATAAATTCTAAAATACAGTCCCGACAATTCTAAACAATTAAAGTATCATCATAAGACTCGAAAAGGAAATTACAACTAAAAAGAACGGATATTCACTTTATTTCACTGACTATAAGCAATTTATAGAAATAAGGAACAATTTTAATATCAGAATATACCGGCTGTCCCACATACGATTATGAGTCAAAATATTTTTGTTTAATATGCGAGAAATTAGCATATTTGGCGTAGATCCGACTACAAAGCAGAGAAATCCCCCAATGATGAATTTTCAAGAAAAACAACAATCTTCATAATGAATCGAATTTAATAATAAATAAAGGAAGTTTTGGAAATTTACCCTTTGTAGTATTGATGAAATATTCATTCTTTCGACTAACTCAAATTGTTAACTAAACTCGTAATGAGAAGTTTTATGAGTTTATAATAGAAAAATATTCGAATCGTTCACCACAATTTCCTTGCATTTCAGGAAATGGTGTATTGATTAGGAAAATTACAATTTAATGATAAATTTTCATGGAGAATTATTGAAGAGAATCGGAGAATTTGCTTGATAAAGATGAATAAATGGAATTCTAATTTCGAACAGGTGTCGATTTAGAAAATTTGATTTGGAAAATTGATGACTTTAATCGAATTGAGAGAACAACACCTGCATTTAATTCAACAGTAAAACTTCAAAATCCACCTTTATAGTACTACTTAAAATGTTTATTGGCCACTTAAAATTTTTCCCCACATCATCCTTTCAAGTCGAAATTTGGATGAAAACGGCAATTTTCAAGTTGTTAAAATCTAGCAAGCTCTTAGAATTACAGCCCTTTTACAATAAATAGTTTCCGGTAGTGTTAATCGTGAAGCACTTTTATACTTTAACATCTCAAATAGAAATTTTGACTTAAGTTGTAAATCATTTCAACAATGGGACCAAACCGCAAGCCCAATTTTTCTACACAAACTAGAATTTCTCTACCTGACAAAAAAGGATCATTGTCGAACGGCTGGCCTTTTTTTGATTTATTGTTTAATGATATTTAGGCTTGCGGTTTAGTCCCATTGATGAAATGATTTACAATTTAAGTCAAAATTTCTTTTTGAGATGTTGAAGTATACTTTGAAAATAATAAAACGAAATCTACTTTATTTAACATCGGAATTATCGAGACTGTTCAAATTCAATTGTTTTTTGCTTTTGCATAATACTTACTGTATCATAATTGGAGCCAACTAAGGAGTCTTTATTGACTGCCAGTATCATTTCTCCAATTTCTAGGCCGGCCTTTAATTTGAAGAATGAAAACAAAAACAAAAAAACAGAAACAAAAACAAAACATAGAGCTTCATCAAAAAGTTTCTTTTTTTGTTTTTTTTTTAACAATAATAATAATAATAATAATAATGATAATAATAATAATAAAATAATTTGTTTTATTTAACAAAAAAGCCTACAAAAGCAATTATTATTACCTTTTCAGCCGAACTACCCTCTTGGATATCCGATATAAAGATACCTTGTCCCACTTCCGCATGCTTGCCCTCAATTATCATAATACCTAAGCTCTGGTTGCCCTATGTGGGATATCATAAAAATATCAAAAATTAACCCCAAAAGCGTAAATTTGTTATTCGTACAAAAAAAATAACCAAACAAACAAACAAACAAAACTCAAGTGTTTTAGTGAAATTTTGAATTATTTTCTCCAAAAAAACAAAAAAAAATAAGTGCCAAAATTGTTGTGGCATGTGATATAAAATAGTGATTATATTTATGTACTATATTTCGAAGAAAATTTCTTTTATTGATAAAAGGTCTAACATACCTTTTTGATAATAACGGTGCGAACATTCGGGTAGTTAGCACTGAACT
>JAZBGZ010000205.1:34010-50093 GCA_037414795.1 Stenodera caucasica | reverse complement strand
CGACAAAATTTAAATAATCCTCTCGTTATTTTTATATAAATTTGATGATAAATATTCATTAATTTTATTCAAATTCAGGAATGTGCTAGAAATTTAATTTTATTTCAATGCAACTCAATCATTACAGTCTCAGAATTTGATTTTTCTTCTATAGAAATTCTAGTCGATTAATCGAAAAATTTAGTTGTACTAAATTGTTCTCAATAAATTCGGGTTAAAATAATGGGATAAATAAGCGATTAGAAATTGGTTACAATAATCGATTGTTACATTCCATAATTTGTAACATATCCAACCGTTTTTCATTTTTATTATTGTTATATGGATTCTTGTTTGCAGGTACATAAAAAATGTTTTTAGATTAGTCTTTTTATTATTCAAGTCGATTTCCCTGGAGGTGAATATTATAATATACAAATTTTATATGTTGCCCCATTAGAAAAACGTTATATTGCCACGAAATTCGACTTTAAGTTGTTTTTATTTTTATTCTTTTCGTATTGTTATTATTTTTTTTTCTTTTCGTAGAGTTGCGTGCCGTATGTTTTTAAATTAATTATGCAATGATGATTTAATATTTTATAATGTCACTTTGATATTGAATATGTCTACAGTTCTTTATTTATGATATTAGAGATAATTTATCTTTATTAATTCTGTCTACTCTTAGAGAAATGCAATTATTTCCAAAAGTAATCGCGAAACTTTGTTGTACTTTGTGATAATTGTCCCATATTTCCGTTTTACCATTGTTCCAAAATAGACAGCTTGAATGTATAAATGAATTAATTTCTTTAAAATATTAATCGTTATAGATTTACGAGGATTGTTATGTTTGATCTCTGTTTGTGGTTTTAACGCACGATCTTACATCTAAACATCTATCTTTACCTATAAATATGTAAATAATTATTAAATGGAAGCCGCTATAAATATCCGATTGTCATTATTATTCTAAGTCCTATTTATTGATTATACATTTATCATGGACAATTCTTAATAAATTATTCCAAAATATTGTATGAAATGGCAATTTCGAATAAAGTTGGTAACGTTTCATTAGAATCGATTATGAATTATATTATTTCTTATTAAATCTATAGTACATCAATATCGATTAATTTGAGCTTAATTAACAAGAAAACCGTTAATAGTCTGAAATTCAAATTTTCAAAATTGAACGAACATTTGAAGATAAGGAATAATTTCTTATTTCTTCTCCTTTTTCTCGTGATTTTCGTAATTCCAAAAGACCCTAAATTATAGTACTACATAATTAAAATTATTCTACAGTTGCTTGTCCATGAATTTCTGAAATTCTCGATGTCGGAAGGGAACCACATAAAATTGAATGTTTCCATTGTTGGTCTATCATATCTTAATATTCTGATTTCCCCCATAGATTACGAATATGGAAAAATCGTCTGCACCTTTGGGAAATGAAGACCTGTATCGGAAGAATTTTCTTCAATAATTCTTTGTTCCTTAGTGTATAGAATGGTGATCGAATTTTAATGCACTAAAGAAAATTATTTTCAAATTGTTTAAAGAGTCCGGCTTGAAATATGAACGAGAGACGATTTCTCAATTCGTTGAGTCCTTTGATTTGTCAAAGTTGGACCATATAAAATGTGAAATCATTTTTAAGAGCACATAGTTTGAAAAATATGTAGCTTATTCGGAATATTTCAACGACCGCAACTATAACGTTTATTGTTTATTAAATTGCAAAAACCATTTAAATCTGGGAAAATTTCCGCAAAATTACAATTATGATATTCAAGGGACTTCTATTTAATTATCTTACTACAACCACTCGAGATACTTCGCCTGAAATTACATCGTTGTTGAACGAAAACATTATATAAAAGTAGGTATGTAAAATAGAACCTGCCTTAAACTGGAAACTTATTTTAGAAAAATCTTGTTACTTTTTTTTGAATAATAAGATCCACCTTTACTCTCTAAGATATTTTCATAAGAAAAATAGGAAATTAATCCAAAACTTACTCTTTTATGTGGTTGTTTAGTGAATTAATTATAAAATAGCCTGTTAATTTTTAATATTTTTTCGTTTGATTAAATTCTCGATCTCGATTAATTTTCTTGAATAAAAACGGATTATTTCCAACATGTTATTGGAAATATAGACAACAATGATGGTGGAGTTGGAACGACGCCACTTGTCCGACGTTTGGACGCCTGAAAATATCGTTCAGTTATCTCAGTTTTTTTTTTTGCTGTTGTTGTCCCGATTTCAATTCGACAATCGAGTTAAGTGATTTCAGTATAGAATCGGCTATTGTTTAAAATTTTCGAAAATACAATTTGATATAATAGCAAATACGATAATTTTTCACATGAACAATACAAAAATGAATTTTCAACAATAAAATCAAAAAAGGGATTTATCGAAATAGTTGGGACTTTTTCTGTTCGTCTTTTTTTTGTGATTCTCGCTCAACTGCCTTTCACTCAATTGTTATAAAAGTTTGAATTTCATAAACGGTCATATTTCAGTGTCCTTTTGTTAGGTTTTAGTTCGGGCATTTTGCATTACAATGATGATGACGATGACGTTAATTCCAACTCATACAATTATAAAAACAGAAAAGAAGAATTGAATTTGAAAAATGGAAGAATAAAGAAAGGATGTTTAAATGTATAATTGTGGTAGGGAACGATCAATAATATTTTTGTAATTATTTTAATATCAAAATATGACGAAATTACTTTATAATCGACGAATCGTAATTGAATTGGTTTTTTTCAATGGACAAATTGGATATTTTTGTTTGAATATCTAAATTTATCTCAACCATTACAGTTGACAGTAAACGGTGTGAGAAGTATTTTGGGAATAATTCAATCATTGGATTTAATTTAATGACTGTAAAATCTTTGAAAGAAAATTCAATCAAGAAGCTCTGGAATTTAAACGACAAAGCCTCTAGCCGACCTTTTAATTTCAAAACGTAAAGCTTCAATATGATAGCTTTGTTCAAGAATTGAATTTCACAGAAAACAATAAGCTCTATTTAATTTCACTTCCTTTCAAATCAATCCAAATGAATCATCGCCCATAATTAGTAGATTATGTCAATTTATCTCCAATGGCCAGATTTTCACACTTTTTCCTCCCCCAAAATCAATACAATTTGTGGTATTTAATGATAATAATAATAATGCGAAAAATCAAAATTCCCGGTGAAGCCCTAATTAGTATGCAGTAACTGTAAAATTATACGGCAAACTTTACAGCTTCAGGAAACTTCAAGTCGGACTTTGAACTAGAGAAGTTTGGATTTTAAGCTGATTTGGAAGATACCTTTTATTTGTATGTCATAATATACTTTGGTGGAGTGAAAACTGTGTGATTTATAACTTCTCAAATATTCAAATATGTTATAATAATCTTTGTTTTTTATCATACTTGACTTGAAAATGAATACAAAATATATGTTCTGCTTTGTGGAAGAGAAATAACGAAAAATCATAATTTCAAGGAAGATTTTTTTGTGTATTCAACAACTGGCGTGGAATAATTATGATAAATTCTTGTTATATTTGATGTTGATTTTTGTAGTGTATCGTGTCGTTTGCAATGATATTGATAATGAATTATTCAAAAGAAGGCGGTTATTAATCAAAAATTTTGAATTTTATTTTAATGTGTCCAGTGTGAATTTTATAGATTTTTGCCCGTGAAAATCATTGGAATAATCAACGACCATGATCTCTCAATGATTTATTCATAGAGTTTGGCATGAACACGTGTCGCAGTCACGTGAAACAGCTTGAGTTAAGGACTTTTTTGTATTAAAATTTATCGTATTTCCGATCGTACCCAATAATATTATAAACCGTCCCGGTTAGTATTTTATATAAAAAATATTCAAACATAAAGTACAACGATAAAGTTGGGAATAGAAGTCGGAACATATTTCTTTCCATCATCCATAAATTGCACACCGTAAATATAGAAATATTAAAATATTTCGACAAAAATAAACAAACGTTATTCCCTTTGAGTTATAAAGACTTGAAATTAACCTCAATGGTATTGTAAAATTGTCAAAAGTTATAAGATAAAAATTGTTGGCCAACTTGAGAATTACAATTTATATCGTACTGTTCCGCAAATTATTTAATTGAATTTAAAACTCTAAATTGGAATAAACGACTTTCATGAGAAAAATTTTTCGACGATGGATAACAGACGATACCAGGTGGATTACAATTTCTGATTTTTGTATATCGTCGTATTTTTACAATTTTGGTTATTTAAAATAAGCTGTTTTGTTTCTGCTGATAGGATTCGATTAAAATTTTATATCGTATCCTAAAATTGCCCTACTGAAATTTCACCACTTCTCAACCACTACGATTTCGTTTTTATAGGAAATAGTTGGTGGACACGCAATACGGAAATCGTTACCATACAACCCTGTACTAGAAAAAAAAATTTAAATATATCGATTATCACAGAAAAATCCGACAATAGTCCACCTTGATCTGACAATTGATTCGATAATGTCATTATCAATAGTAAACTTCCTTTACCTGTTTAAATATTGAAACTGTTTCAACAAACTGAACTATCAGGCCACATACAAATCCACCCATCTATCTATCGATCTTTGTATTTTATTTTTTCATCGATTTTTGTTTAAACAAAAATTCACGATTACACGGGGCCACTTTCATGTTACTTTATCGTATTGTTTTTTTGAATTTAGATTGTTGTGGGAAATTCGACATGACAGAACACCAGTCTTAATTCAGGTTGATTATTCTTTGTTTATCTACTTGAAAGTACGATATGAATATTCAACAATATGGAAATAAATCAGTCGCATACTTCTTAAAAGATTTACAACAAATTTTCTAGAATTTGAAATATGTCAAGTTTTTGATTAAAGAATTTCGTAATTAAAAGTGGTTTTCGTTAAAATAAGCAACCAATTTTTTCTTCTAATTAATCCCAAGGGTGGGACTCAACTGAAAATCTCTTCTATTTGGTTGGAGAATTAACTTTTTAATAAAAAAATTACATTAATTCAAAAATAAAACATCGTGATGTTTTTATTTGAATGTTAGCAAACTGTTGGAGAGATTGAAATTGAAATTTTCACATTGTCGAGTATTAGAATGAGTTGAGAAATTTTCCAAAAATTACAGAAAATTTTATATAGAGTTGGGAAATTTATCGGAGAGTTATGATTAATTATGCGTTAATGATTCAAATGTCAGACACAACTGAACTGTCAATATTGGCGAATTTTGTGAAAAATTCAATTAACTCATTATCGAATATGATCATGTATAGTTAATATTGTAACATTGTTCTAAATTATCTGGTTAAATGACAAGCACATTGCAATTGTCCCAAAATTTACAACTCGAGATAAATAAATAAATTTGATTTATTATTATCAAGAGTAATCCAGCGAATATTTAATAATTAATTCGAATTGTTGTTATCAATTCGACAAGTGGAACATTCAAATTCCACCATTACAACTTTATAGTCGAAATAAACCAACCCTGAAATCTTGAAAGAATAGAGAGAGAAAACAACTTGAAGCTTCCCAGATTCACTTTGACAGCTTCATTAAATTTCTAGCAACGATCTAATTTCTACAGCACCCTCTCGTATAGATAGCCGATACAAAAAAAAAAAAAGAAAATAAATGAAATAAAAGTGGGAAAAAAGAGACTATAGAGATGACCTGACAGGAACAACTATTGGTCAACAAAAGTAATTGGAGCAAGTGTTGAAATCAGTCAAACGTATCAAACTGACCATCCGACTATATCTCCTTCTATTCGTCGACATTTTATCGATGAAATTCTTAAGGTCTAGAAGCTATCAATTCGGCAATATTGATAATATCATCCATCATGTCGACTAACGAACGTCATCCCCAATAAATTTTCACTCGAGTCCCATGTGAATCTGTTCGTTCTTCATCCACTTTCTGACTGAATATTTTCTCTCGATTTAGACATTAAGCCAGTCGTCCTGTCAGGATCTCTTCTCAAATACTAATACTTCTATAGTGGGATGGTTGGGTTTTTCTTTTTTTTTGTGCGTTCGATTTTTCCTCCTGTATAGACTGAACATAGAAATGCCATTTTAGTTCGAATTGTGCCAAGATACTCGATTTATCCTGTTCTAGAAATCGACATTGCCTTAGCTCCCTTAACTATCCATTAGCCAACTTGACGACTCAACAGATTCATGATTTTCCTTCTTGTTACATCAATTTTTTTTCCATATTCAACAGAAAAAGAATTGGGCAAAATCCATCTAAACAGTGACCTAATTTGAACGAATTTGATCTGAAACATTGTCCATTCGTTTTGCTTTATTTCCATTCCGTTTCATTCGTTTGTACGGGATTTAAATGGGTGTTTGATGGGGCGATGTTGCGGTTTCAAATAGAAAAAAGGGATAAAGAACGTTGATGGCCCTGTGACATATCAGACATTTTCGTATTGCGATGGAAAACCATTAGTTGAAAATTCGTACAAAAAAACTTTACACATCTCACAATATTTTATTAAAAAAATCTCCGATCACATTCACATATGTAAGTGCGGCTTATCTATCCGATAAGAATATATTCGACAATGTCATTGGATATGGATTCCAGGAACTCTGTCTCAGGTCGATAGTAGTGGTATGTTTATCGGTATAATATACCCTTAAATATCCGGTCCCGGAAAATGAGATGCTCCCCGATAAACCGCTAAACGACCACCAACTTTATATCCTGGCAAATGCCCGCCGGTTATTCCACCACACAACCGAACCCCTTTCTTACAAAACTTCTCACAAGATATTTCCTGGATCTTCTGGAATGTTTGGACTATTACTATGAACAGTATCCGGTCGAAGTGTCAAGGTAGCTGTCGCTTCAAACAAAAAAAAAATTCAACCCCTCAAGAATTGTATTATTACAAACGTGAACGATTCTTATTTCCAGACAATGACCGAATACCGGACGAAATACCAGACTTTCGACAATTTATTGTTGTCACCTGTCTGTCTTGTCATGTTGTTCTTGAACCGTATCAAATAAATTCCACCACAAAATTTTTTTATTTCGTAATTCAACAAAAATTGATACGTCATTTAATCGAATTTTAATGGGGCAATTTCCACTAATATTCCATAAAATATATTAACAACATTCTCTCTTATCATTATATTTAGTTCGAATAGAACTGTAATGAAATTTTAATATAAAATTTGTCGAAATTTCTTTATATGACGGTTATCTCAATATTCACTACCAAGATTGACTGTGCCTTTTCATTTTACGGTCCCTTATTAAATTACGAACTAGAATTGATATTAAAATTTCAGCTATATTCGTGATAAAAAACAAAATAGAGGCACATCCTGTCACATATATAAAAGACATAAATTATAAAATTTGAATGACGTGCCCCTATATTATTTGTGTATGATTTGTGATATAAAAACAATATATTTTCTCTTGCAATTTTGAATTTTTGCGGAAATAATCGAATTATTCGCCATTTATAATTAACCGACGTTTTTATTTCATCTTTTTGAAAATGTCTTTCTCATCCATTTGTGGCTGATACTATAATGAAACTCCTTCTGTAAAACGAAGTGGATCCTCTTCACGTTAACTTAATAACTTTGAAAATTGCTCGTCCAATTTAGTGGCACATATTGTAGAAATATTGTCGTAAGTTAATGTATAGGGCCCATTAAAACGAACAAGGTTCAAAAATTCCCTTTGAATTCTCTTCTAATTAAACTCCAACTTTAATTAGAATAGTGTTGATGTTTTAATGCTTTTATTGTCTTAGTTAAGATCAAATTCATGCCCTTATCTATTTCTATTAGTAAATCTGTCGTATAAAAGTTTTGTCAAAGAAAATTGTAGAATTGTAGAAATAGGTCTAACATCAAAGACAAGAGAATTAATTAAATTTTCACGCTTTATCATTTGATCGTACAAGCAAATATTAACGTACTTTGTTCAATAATATCGACTCTTTTCACCATTATTGCTCAAAAGAAATTGAAAGTGGCCGATTTGGTTGGTTTTATTCAACGATTCACCCTCTTTTTTTTCGTATTTTACCATCTATTATTTTCTAGTTTGAAAAATGGAAAACTCCACCTCTTCGTGTTATTCTGACTTATATTGAACCTTTCTGGATCGTTATGTTTTAGTGTTGATAAGTTGAAATATAGTTGGGAATTTTTCCCAAGATAAATACATCGGATAAAGTTGGTTTCTTGTTTAACATTCCATTTTTAGCCTTATTTTTCTACATGATATTTAAATTATTTAAAGGTGAACATTTTTTTCGGCATGTGAAAGATACTGTCTCAAAGGAATCGACTAGACTTAAGACATGAAAGAAAGCCTCTTTATGTATAATGTATTTTGTGTTTTAGACTACCAAATTGAACTGACATAAAAGCAAATTCCTATAGTAAATTCATTCATCATCATATAAGAAATGTTAGTATGGTATAATAGTGGTTATATTTGCGGTCACGGATAGATATGGTGTTAAATAGAAACCCCGACTAGAACATTGATGATTTTCATTTCCTATGGTGATATGAATAATAGTCGGTTTGTGTGTTAAACTAATAATATCAGAATAACTAAACTGAGAGAAGTTTGAATAGAGACCTCATACTAATCAAGCCGTCATCCTTCATCATTATTAAACATAAATCTATACAGGATGTTCTCGAATGATCGCGAACGATCTCTAAGGATGTATCCTCGTCTCATTTTTAGTTCGAAAATTTTCGGCAACAAAACTGTTTAAGTCTTGGAATTATTCAAAATCTCCCGAATAATTCGGGGGAAACATTCTCTATATCTAATCTATTCTCTTTCTGTTCGAATTGATATGAATTGTAATATTAAATATGTTCAGCCCTTATTCCAGATTTTGACGCAATACTACTATAGGGTATTATGCAAATTGATTCTCGCAAGAGTTATCAGATTAGCCAGATCTAATTGTTACAATTGAACTAATGCGCCAACATTGCCTTAATTATAACACCGCATATTTGCATCCTAAATACCGTTTGTGGTTGAATAGAATAGTGGTTTTTCGGTCAACATATTTGGACCTACCGATATAATTAATCGTCATGACATCCTACAACTTGATTAAATCAAAAAACAATTCTGAGCAAATTTATAGAATTGACTCCGTTCAAAATATTGATGGATAACTCTATAACAGTTTCATTGATATATTTAGTTGACTTTATGTAAAGTCAAGCCCATTTGTATGCTGAACATAATAGTGGAACTGCATACATATTCCATTGGCCGGTATTAGTAGCGTCGAGAAGTTTTGCAAATGTCTATAATAAATCAGGAACGTTAGAAATGTAATCTCGACTAGGTCGATTAAAACGCGTGTATTTCTCTCCCGGTCGAGAGGACCACAATATAAATCTCTTCATGTTGTTATTGTTGTTTGTTTTCTCTACATTCACTTAAAATATCGGTTGTATCTTTTGAATTTAAATTATAACAATATTCAAAGTTGCTCAAATAAAAAACTGTAATATTTGAATTTATCGTTGAACGGTATCTTGAGAATTCCATCAAAATTTCCATATTTTCATAATCAGGTTAGTTTCAAATTTCAAATTGTATTCGAACTTTCCAAACGTAATTTTAATATCATTGTTAACGATGTAAATAATTCATTTTGTTTACTGAAAATTGGAAATAAACAAGGAAGTGTCATCGTTAACATGCTAATTTCCCGAAGAAACGGTCTTTTCTAATGTTCTATCGGCATCCAATCACCTTTTCGTAATTTCCTACTACCATCAATTATCGAATCGAAAATGAACGTTATAAATTCTTCGAGAATAATTTCAGTTGTCATTTCGATTGAAATTGTGCGGATTCATCATAAGATAACAGGTTAATTAATATAGGCGCATCCACCATTTTTTTCAATTAACTACTATTTGATTTAAAAATTTATATAATTGCAAATCGTGAAGAAATAATAAGAATTGAAGGTTGTTGTTATTTTCTCCATCAACCATTCAATTTTCTTGTCGTTTAGGCTTAGTTGAAAAAATAAAAATCGGGAAACATGCCTTATCGCTGTTCGATTTTTATGGGACCCTCATAACTGGCTATTATAAAAATTGTTGCAATTTGAGTTGAACATTCATAAACCTTTCAAGAATATAATTTTATTATTATTATTATTATTGTTGTTGTTGTTATTTTTAGTACTTTTGTACATCATCGTTACGATTGTTTGTTTCGTTTTTTTTTTTTGTGCACAGTAATTTTCACAGCTCGACGTGCTTTCATTGTATAAACTTTTCCAACATCTTTTGTTTTGATGTTTTGCTTAGCTGACGTAAATGAGCAAGCACTGTTTTATAAATTGCCTAATAAAGCAATAATAATTTCGCTCAAGAGACCTCAGCTGCATATTCTGACACGTATACAATCATTGTTACCGTTGAGAATGGCCAAGTTTTCAAAACAAAGACAACTATCATCCATCATGTTTTAGTCATCAAGCTTAGTATACTATAAATGTTGCCAGCATGTAATCATGTTATATTAAATGGGAGAATAAGGATGAGTTACCTTCATCAAATAGAGTTGGGCACGTACAAATTGAAGTCGATAATTAAATTTATTTATTAATATTTATCATCAATAATAATTTAAAAGATGAACGAATGAAGTTTATAGACGAAAATCTCAAGTTAGATACGCAGGAAGTAGAGCTAGATGATGAGAAAATGGCTTCTTTTACACTAGTGTCAAATTGATGTATCGCTAAGACGAATAGTAGGCATTTTTCTGTGGATAAAATTTCTTGTAAAGGAAAATGGAGGAAAATCTCGAAACTATTGATTTTCGTTTATTATCAGTCCAGTAATGGTTAATCTGCTTAATCGTCCACATCACTAAATATCATCATTATTATCATCTCCTGTAGATTTTACTATATGTATGTATATCCCTAGAGAATCTATCCATGCATTTAATAAAGATGATAGTGGTTGGATATTGCGCAAGCTTTAGGCTGCTGGATCCGGTACATCCGCGAAATTAACACTACAGTAATTTAATTACCGTAAACTCCCAGAGTTATGTTCAATTCCGAACACCATACCATTTGGATGAGGCATAGCAGCATGTCGACTAAAACAGGAATATTATCACGTTCGATCCATACCAACAGTTAATCGAATCAATAATAAATATTTTGCATATATCCAGGGCCGGCCTCCTCCACATAGGGGATATCTCAACGGTATAGAATATTAACCCGGAAATCAATCGATTCCTAGCATGAACAATCCAGGAAGAACAGGTCCTCAAATAAAAGAATCGAAAAATTCAAAAATTCAACCTACAAAATTATCGAATTTGAAAATAGATATTAAAAAAGAAGACTCAATATTTTTCACGGTTGAAAAATATGAAAGCTCGATAATCGTATAAAAATTTGAAATTCTAACTGAAAACTTTTCAAATTTGCTCAAAAATTAAAACTGACAAAAATATCTCCAAATTACCTAGGGAAATATCATCGTAAAACCAAATTAAAAATTTTGACATAGAATGTACGAATTCTAGGGAAAATGTCACAGATTTCCTGAAAAATTTATGATACTTCATAAAATATGGAAAATATCTCTCATTTGTCCGAAGCTATTCATTTTCCTCTCACACAACTATCAATTTTTTTGCCTTTCTGGTAATTGTTCAGATGGAAATATTTCGTTCAGAAACGAAGTATCGAAATTTCGCTTAATTATAAGAATTTGACTGACAAAAAAAATATTGCTTATTATTCTTCTTTCGACTCAATTGAATATCGATTGAACAATTTTTTGTTTACATCTATCCCTAACTGACTGGAAAACAATTTTATCTATCTGGGCTTTTGTTCTGATGAAATTCAATTATTTAGAACCAAGGTATATGCAGTAAAGTCGACTAGTAGCCCCAAAAATATCACCCTTATACTATACTTTCACACAATTGGTAGACGCCAACTGGGATATAATAAGACTATAGAGTTGCAACTATTTCGAAATTCTCTGTTTGTTCTACTATAAGAACTTATCAATTATTCATCAGAAACTGTGAAATTGATAAAGTATTTATAAGATAAGTAAGCTTTTCCTAATTGAACCTGAATATATAGAAACAAAATCTATTCCATGGAGATGTTGAGACAGATTTCAAATTTAATCCAAATTGTTCACTTGATTGTAAGGTGAATCACTTGCATTTTGGCTTTATAGCAAAATTATAAATTTATGATCAAATCTGGAAGATTTGTTGTTTTTATTTTTAGAGTCTCGCCAAGATTGCCGTATAAATAATGATTTATCATCAATTGGGGAGACAATCAGCTTCCTCGATATTAAACGGTTAAATTCGAGTTTTACAAATTTTATTTATTTTTCGATCCAGATTAATTGGATGCAATAAATAAAGCTTTCCTATCGAAAACAAACAGTAATTCAAAAAAATATATATAATAGTTTTATCCGAAATGATTTCGATTGTGAAATTTATTCAAATATTGATGGATTGAATCGATAAATTTGACAATGATCTAATTTAATGTTGTTTTTATTGATTGCAATATGCACACGTGTCCTAGATGATATGACGATTCACTTCTTGTAAGGATTTGATGCATTTTTGAGAGGTTATTTTCTACCGGTTTAGTCACGAAATATTGTCCGGATACACGCATTTCACCCTCTTGAACCTTGAGAGATACGCACGCGATCCATTCGCGAATCATTTTCTTTTAATAGTTTAGAAAGAGAAAAGTGTTCAAGACAGTATAGAAGGGTGTGGCATATTCGTTATCCTCTCTATAACTATGTCCAGTGTAATTCGAGTTCAGTTATTATTTTATCCTTTAAGCTATTATCCTATTGTGTTTCAAAATAGTCATCAATTTTTCCGACAGAGTTGTATTTTTTCCAAGTCATCAATTTCATTGTCGTATCTCTCGTCAAAGTATTTCCTTTCAGTCGGGGCATATTTCCGACGAGATTGATATGGAAGAGACGCACGAAGGTTAACCTATCTTATAATTTCGCCGTTTCTACTCCCTAGATAGTTTATCTAAAATGGGAGTCATTTTCTTGGTAACGTATCCGATATTATATCGGAATCTCATTTTTACAGTCGTTCTTGATATTCCCATTATAATCAAGCTAATGTTTAGAATCTTCTCTATAAAATATTTACATTGAAATCATTTATTTTAACAATTTGGATTATTATTTCAAGTTTGCAATATTAGAATAAATTTGAATATTCACTGACATTTATATTGTTTGCGGAATTGCTCTAACAATTACATTCTGATATTTTGTTTCTTGAATCAATTATCCGTATAGTGTTCGTGTTGAATTGTTTACAATATGGGTTTCGCTTCGTTATTGTTTGAACCAAACATAGGACCCATTCTTGTAAAAGAGAAGTTACTTAGAAGTTTCCCAACGTTGCGTGCTAATAGCACTGTATAAGGGCGGTAGTCTATTGTCGGAACTGCAGGTCTAATTAGGTATCAGTTGGCTGCTTTGAGACACGCAAAATTAAATGACTATTTGATGTACACCTATCTTTCAGATTCTAATCATCAAACTTCCGATTATTCCCTCCAAAAAGACTCTTAATTGTTCATTCAACACAAACAAACGACCGTCTTATTCAAATCGAAAATTATTAATAATTAAAACTATAAAATTAGCGAATTATAAATTGATTTATTATTAATGCAACAAGTTATATTGTGAAATCAATCAGTACGAGTTTCGGTACTATTGCGCGATTTCAATATTTAATTGTTACCCGGCGCATCCACCATTTCTATCAATTAATTTATTAGTAAATCCAGAATCGATTGTACTTCCAATTAAATATAAATACATATCATATCATTCAGTGTTTCAATATCATTTTCCGAATTTTATCGCAAACCTCTGAAAATAATCATCATTTCGTATAATTGCATGATTCTGTACTGAAGGCAACAAATCACCAATTATGCTCGAAAAAATGACTTCTCCCATGAATTTTCAATCGTTTTTCACTCCAAAAATTCGATAAATATCGCAAATATATTTGTGTTGATTTGGTTGATGTTGTTGACAGTTGTCTTTTATCGAAATAAAAATTCCTTTTTGTAGACGACGATGAGTGTGACGTGTTCGTTCAATGAGAGTATGTTCAATTTAATTGGATAGAGCCTTGGGGGATTCGTATAGATTGAATCGTTACGATCATTTTTTTCTTTTCATTGAAATTGCAATTTTTCAGAAAATATTTTTCGTTTTGAATAATTCCAATTTGACACATGATAAATATATTTGTTCGGTTTTGCATTGTGTCAATTCAAATCTATCCATGTCTAAAATAATTAATGATATTGTCCCCCTGTGGATTTTAATTTTATATGGAACATAATTTGATGTTCGTGGCCTTTGACACTTCGGTGATGTTGAGTTTATCATTTATCCCACAAATTGTCCACTATCAGTCAAATTGATCGATCTATAGTATCAGCTTGAATTATTTTGATGGATTATCAATTTTTTACGTTCACAATTGTCGGAAATTAGACTGTAAAATTCGAAATCCTCTCACTAAAAGAATAAGAGAACTCGATGAGCTTCCATCTGCAATTCACTCTCGCATTGAATAGTGAAAGAGCTCCCCCAATTTTGAATAGATATTAAAGTCTAATGTGTACGATAAGTAGAGCTTTACTTTAAAGTCTATTCATTTAAGCACTAGCAAATATTCTTAAAGTTAGTTTCTTTTGCATATGTTATACGAACAGATATAGACGAATATTGTACAATTGTGCGTTGAAAAATTGGGTGATGGGGTGTAGAAATCCGCCTCTTTATTTCTTTTCTTCCTGTTTTCTACAGCTCTCTTGTGAAACAATGAATTGTGAACGTGCGAACGGAAAAATGTCATTTAATCGAATCTATGCTGTCATACCTTGTGGCTGTTTACTTTTGTTCCTATTCTAAAATCAATACAACGACGACTATTGTGACAAAATTCAACTTTAGATTTTGATCTGATCGGAATTTTGATTTTGTTCAATTCACACTTTTATACGAAAATAGACTCGTTTGTTGTAATTGATCGATTTTTCTTCAATACTATCCATTCATCTGTCAAATTTAAGGTGTAGAAGTTTGTTAATAATTAAGTTTAGTTAAGTGTTTTCCAGCGAAAACAGTCCAATTTTCGACTCATGTTCGCTTTTAACGCTCAACAACAACAACAACAACAACAAAAAACGGAAGGTAGATTTAGGGATTCGAAAGTTTTATGCAAACCAGACATTTACCTATACCTGACTACTATTCCAACCCTAGTTCTAACGAAACTAAAACACCCCTTAAAACCAATTTTCGTGACAAATGGGGCAAAAAATCTAATAGAAAAGTTCACGTGTTGAGGTTTTTACTCTTCGCATACTATTCGCCTATAGATATATTCCGAGTGTGAATACCAATTTTTCCGACTTTTCGATTTTAGTTTTAGGGGGTGTTTCTAATAAATTCAACATCGCCACCACTATCATTCTCAAAATGTCCAAGTTTAGTGTTAATTCACTATTGCCTTCTGTTGTACTGAATATTAACGAGCTAATCTCTGAATTTTAGCCAATTTATTTACGTAGGTATGTAGTAAATATTTCTGTTCGAATATTTTGGGTGTTTTAGTGAATTTGATTGTTTACAACTGAAAATGGGGTCATTTCATATTATGATGTCGTCGTTTGGAATTTAGTAAAGTTCATAAGTTACATGAAAGAAAGATAGGAAACGGGCACGTCTTCTCTCCCTAAGGGTCTTGATATTTTATTGGATATGTGGGTGGTAGTTCAGGTGTTTCATTACTGCTATCGGAATTCGAGTGGATTCGATGCTTCAAAACTACATTCAATTCTGATCACTACTGTAAAGTCAATAGAAATAATCCTTCAATAATATATTCTATTGTTGTTATT
>JAZBGZ010000205.1:20858-31117 GCA_037414795.1 Stenodera caucasica | reverse complement strand
TTATTATGAAAAGGGAACGTAATTAAACTCAACACTCACATACGGGAAAATGTGGAATATTCGCAAATTAAATCACAATTAAACTCAGTTAAGTTAGTTTATATGGGCGTCTTGAAGCTCAAATAGTCGCCTTGCTCTCTGATATTTACAATAATTTGAAGGAGCCACCCTTAAAACCAGCAGTAATTCGGGTAATTACCCTCAAATATTAACTGTCATATTTCACATATTTTTTTTGAATTTGTTCTTTCTGGAATTAATTGGACGCATTGTCGATGGTAATTTTCGCTCGCTTGTTTTCTTTCAATCAATGAAATCTTAATTCAGTTTCCAATACTCGATAGAATTAGAGACTAGTGGTCTATCGGTTAACTAGTAGAGTTGATTTCCAGTCTTTAACACAATACAAGATAGATGTAGTGTTCGTTGGATTGTTGGAATACTTTGTGGTTGTGTTCAAATCAACAATTTCAACCCTCAACATTCATTTAACACAATTAACAAATTGTCGTTGGTAGTTTGAACTAGTTTAACAACTTTTTTATTTCAAATGACTAAATTGTTGTTTTTTTTAAATTCTATTTTACAACTAAATCGTGATTTAATGTTATTGTAAATTTGGTGGATGCGCCGGATTAGATACTTTCAACATTCATTTCTATCATATCTAATTTATGTAAATGTAGTGTGCGAAATAGTTTCCGTTTTGTCCATCCCATTGGTCAAATATCGAATTTTCTCTCCTACTTGTCCTCCATCTATAACCATTTTACATGATTCCATTGAGGTTATCTTTGTCCATCACAAAATCCGCTTATATCCGGATTGGCAATACGGTTTCTATGCCCTTTGGTAACATTTCACAAGAAAGGATCTTTCATAGTGGTTTTACTTGTTTAAGTACAATGTTGAATTACGTGACTTGTATTTGAACTTTATATTTCTAATTCTAATTGATAATCTTCGAATTTTGAAATTCCACCAATTATAAACTATATTATTGTTTTGTTTTAATTTCAGATTAATCAAATGGAATTAATTTCGAATTTGGTACACGATAACTGAATTTAGGTGAGTTATTAACTATGATTTAAAACGATTTTTTGCTCGAAATTCTTGTATTTAGTTCAAGAACGTCTGGAGACAACTTGACAGATTGTTCGTGTTGTCGTGTTTTTGCGATATAAGCATAAAAACGAAGCCCAGTTTTTCTTGTGAATATCGCATTTAGTACAAAATCTGGGCACTTATTGTCCAATATCAGATTATTTTGAACTTTTCTCAACAAAATTCCAGATAAATCGAACAATTCAAGGTCTATTTATTTCGAACAATACGATTATAAAACAAACAAAATAGGCAAATCAAGTGCACGGTTCACTAGCAAAGTGATATTCGTCTTTTAAAATGGGAATATGTCGAGTGTGTAACAGGTGGACAAAGGGATATTGCGTTTTCAATGTTGACTAGCCAACATTTTATCACGTTTTTTTGTATTTTATTTTATATAAAACATCCCTATTTTCCGATAGTAATTAATCAAGTTTACTTCTAGTTCAAGTTTTAAATTTGTTGTTTATTTATTTATTGATAAGGAAACTTATCGTGCCGTTCAGTTCCATTCGCAATTCGATGAATCGATCGTTGTTTTCGTGATCCCAGTTGGAAATTCATCGCTATTTAAAAACTTTTGAATTTCATGCGACTCTTATCTTTCCATTACACAATTTTTAATGATAATGGCAGTTGTTCAATTAATAATCATTATTAATATTCCTTATAATCATCGAGTTTGTATAATGGGAATTCTGAATCTCTTAAGGAAATGACGACTGTCAGTTCAAAGTCGTATTATAATATGTCGCCTCCAGTATATGTCCTGAGGAGACAACTATACCAGCTGTACCTTCAGCCCTTTTAACAAGAATTAAATTACTATAACGTGACTAATTCGCCATATATCCACCCTCTATTTCACATACATACATTGTTTTGTAACTTCATCATTTCGAGAGAATCTACGATTCTATTTCTGTCTATGAGTTTAATTCTATCGTCTTTGTTGAACAATGGGTCAATATTTCCGCTGAATTTTATTGAAGAGACATTCAAGTAGATTGAATTTAACATTTCATCATCAACAAGAAAGAGAACAAGGGGTCTTTTTATATATAGCGTGAAGTATGAATCACGCACACATTCTCCTTATTCCGTTTGTTGTTTTTTTTTTTTTGTTTTCTTATTGTCTGATGGCAGGTCAATGGAGGTCAAGCGTTTGAATGGAGGTTAATTAGAGAGTTCATTAGAATAAGTCTTTATCATCAATTCAACTGTAGTTATTGAGGAAGCTTGAATTATAGGGGATTTTTTCCATAATAAACAAAAAAAGCACTAGAGTTTGCTTACATCGGCATTTGTTGACTCGGATTTATATTACAAGATGTCGTCGAACTAGGACAGAAACTCATGATTCTGATTGTAAGGTAAATAGTGTTCAGTTTGGATGGGTTTTCTTCTTTTTTTTTTTTTTTGTAAATAAAACGGAAAAGAAGCAACGAATAAAATACGGTATTGTTGAAAACCAGTTACTTGAAATAAGTATATGTAAGTGGTAGGCAATCTATACACAACCCTCTAGTTCTATGTTTGGTCTCTTTGGGATCTAGAGAAATTGCCAGTTTGACCGAAAATTTGATGAGCTCTCGATCTAGAAAGATCCAAAAACCTAATATAAAGTACAATAGGGAATAAAAATAATGTTCTTGTTGTAATGTTCAATTTTCATTTTATTTACCCAACCAATGAAAATCCAACGCTATTTAATTAGAGTTGAAGTTACAATATTAATCATAGAATTGTTTGTTGTTGAATAGAGTTTCGATTTTATTTTACCATCCATGCAATTACTGCATTATATAAACATAAACTGCCTTCAGCAAATAATATCACAAAGGATAGAACTCTATAATTATAGATGAATCTCTATTGAGAAACTGAAGATAAACTAGCTGAACTGATAAGGGGTTGATGCCAATATGACGAGTATGTCATGTGGAAATCTCAATAATTCCCATATTCATGGAGTTTCTTGATTGATTAGTTTGAATCAATTTCAATTTTCTCAGCTCAAATTTCTAAAATCACTCCCTAATCATAAAATAAAATAACTTATCTTCAATGACGAATTTTATGATACTAACTCAGCAATAAAATTCATGCAAGTCTTGTTGTTGGAAGAAAAATCACAATTGATGTCTCTAATGGGAGATTCTTCTTTATAGTTAAAGAGAAGATAGATAAAATTTCCAAAATGGACTAAATTTATCTTGGTCGATAATGCTTTTAACTTTTGTCTAATCAACGTATCCCTTGACTTGAAGTTATATATTGATATTGGACTATGTTGGCAATATTTTCAAAGCTTACTGGACATATTATAACAGCTATTCCATTAAAAATGAACACAAAACAACCTATTAGGGTTGCAAAATGTTGTTGTTGTGTATCGATACGATAAAACGGCCTTGACTAAACCATATCCATTAATTTTCCTGTTTTGTATTCAATATTTTGGTTATACGACGGCCTAGAAAGAGGGTGGAATTTCTATTGCGATAACAGCAACGCATTCATGATTTTTATCAGCGATTCTGAAACGGTACCATGCGCTAAAACTTTAATAAAATAATCGAATCATGTGAATGTTGCTCAAACTCAAAATTAGCTGAGCAGACGATCATGTTGATTAGTTCATAAAACATTTATAACATCTTTTCGATATTCTCTATTCTACTGAGAAGTAACATTGATTAAAGCTGCTTTGTAACATGCTATTTTCAAGTAATAACGAAAATCAAACCGTAATTTCTTGTAAATTACTTTAGAATGACAATTTCTTTTCTGATATCTGTCAAATTAGCTCGTCTCATTCTCTCTCTCAAAAAAAAAAGGTACAAAAATAGATGTCATGCTCCCATCACACAAATATTCTGAACATTATTCACGAAAATACGTGCCGGTACGTGACAACTATTTCGAAAAAATTCAATTGAATTTCCATCCAATTGAACCAATACGAATAACTATTAGTCCTTTGTAAATATTTCCCGCCTAGAGAACAGAGAAATTATAGTGAAAGATTTCAATTTATACTACATTAATTTCGTATACAAACATCCATTAAGATAGAATGAAACACGAATCGAAATTCTATTCACGTTTCGTTAATCTGTAAAATATATTTATGCATCATTCTGAATTTGACACAATAGATGATGATATGATTGATTACGTTTACACCCTACCCATACTGTCCTTATCAATTAAACTATTGTTGATTATTATCAGATAATTTTTCATTTTTGAGATGATGATACGCAATGGAAATACTCCCAAAACGAATATTTAACCACAATAACGTCTCTCAAGGGTACATTCACAACAGGGGATGATTCTATTGTATTATAAAGCAAACGCAACGATTTGGTGTGAATATGCCTTAACTGCAAATTAACATGGACGACCTACAGATAGTTGAATAGATCTTGATAGTTTCGCAAACATATTCTAGAAAGTTGTTGGACTTGGAGAGGAAATTATAGAAATCTTGAAAACACAATTTCTCCCACTAATAATAATAATAATAAAGATAATAAAAATTAATCTATATTGAGATGCGTATCGCGTTTAATGGTCCCAACATTGGGTTAGGGGTGATAAAAACTGTAAAGGGTCGTCGACTAGACTCGAATCAACCCCTAAATAGTTTATTACTATCGACTGTCGTGTTTAGTTATACAAGACCGATATTTGTCTGACAAATTGATAGTGGTTTTTCGGTTTATTTTTTGTGTTTGTGGAACATTTATTCTTTTTCTTTTCGTTTTTCTGCTCATCCTGTGAACAAACACTAAACGTTAATGTGTAAAAAAAAATTAGGACCATTTCTCAGTTATAATAATGTAGCTCAACTGATATATTATCAGTGATTAAGGTTGTGCTTTTATTAAAGGAGATGTGTTTTTTTTTTGTTTTTTGTTGATAAAATCTAATGTGTGAGCAATCTCGAAAATTGGAATTCATCACAATTTCGTACGTATTCTGTTGATTTGTATTCAATAAACACAGTTCTGATGGGTATAAATATGGATTATCGGGAGTTTTTAGATAGATTGTTGTTATAACTCTACCTATAGAATAATATTGGATTGCTTTTTTTTTTTAGTGATACGTTGATATGCTTGGAATTTACGACATCATCTGTTAAAATATCAACAACAAAAAAATGAACAATAACGACATATCAGCCATTTCCAACAATACATCATATATTTATCTTTTTTTTTCCACCACAAATCGTTTCTCATTTCATCTCAATCGAATAAATAAATATTGTGAAACTGATAGAAATAAGAAGACATAAGTTTATTGTAAAAAATCGGCTTTTATATCGAGAAATTTTCAATGTTTCGATTTTCGAAAATATATCAATAGTAATGTTGTGGTATTGTTGTTATATTCCCCCTTTTACGATGAAATCTCCTAGGCCAGGTGTTGTATATGCGTCCTTTGAACATTTCAATCTCTATCTATCTCTGTCCTCATCATACTATATTCAACCTATCATCTATAGAATCAAAGTTTTGTTCAACGATCGATTCTCATAGCTCCCTGAAAATCAACCGTTGAGTAATAATAAATTATTATTATATGTTTGTTCCAGTAAAATCGTCTTTAATTAAACCACAATACCCTTAACTAATCTATCTTCGGGCTCATTGTTTGTTGTATTATAATAAAGACGGTTTTATGTTCGTATTTTTTGCGTTTAAATATCGATTTATGTAATATAATCATAAGTTTCTATTCATAAGGCAACATTTCCGCAGTTTGAACGCTATCAATAACGTTATAATTTGATTAGTTTTGTACGCAAGCGCTTCATTATTGTCGAATAATAACGATCTAAATTGTTTTGTACGATTATTAATAATAAAGCAAACTTCATCAAAAGATGGGGGTGTTTGTAGTAATTCAAATTACATCAATCGATTCTATATTAGAATTTAGCTGGAATTATGAATTTTCCCATCAATTGAGATCAACACCATATTCTAATTATTGCAGTTCTAAATTCACTATGAAATCAAAGTCAATGATCAGTCGAATATAGTTGTTTATTAATGTTATCCGCATAGATACTGAATTAAACAAGGGAATATCCCCTTATCTATTCAAATGAATAAAAATAAAAATGAATACCTAATAAATATCCCTCCTTTTTGATATTCCGAATTGTATCCACATAAATTATATGTAGACCCGTTCATATGCCAAAAATTTGTCCCTGTCGTTCTCTTGAAAATGATAAATTTCAGTTTGGGACCTTCGATAAATAAAATAGTTGAATCAAAAAAAAAAAAGATATTTTCTTCACTACAATTTTCAATCGAATATAGTAAATAATTTATTTCGATTTCTTGTACTAAGCCGATCATTGTATTCTTTGTCTTCAAGAAGAAGAAGAAGAAAAAAAAAAGACACGCTCACTACATCATTTATTTGGTCGTATATACGACTGGTGATAAGATTTACGATGAAAAAGGTGGAACTTTGTTAAATAGAACCAAACATATAGCTGTCGTCGACATTTCACCCTTAAAATTCAACAGTAGAAAAGCGAGGACAAATCTCCACCCCCTTCCCTTCAAAAAAAAGAACACTAAAAAAGAAATTTGAATGATACGATTCTAGTAGGATAATTTTCGAATGGTTTGGTCGAGATATGCAAAATACTCTTGACTTTTTGGCCTTCGGGCTTTATATTTACTTCACCAACACAATTTTTTTTTTTCCCAACCTACCCTACCTGTGATATGTTTTATATTCGGTTCGTTCAATTTTATTAAATATATGCACATCTAAAAAAATGATGATATTAAGATTTCGCTTTATTTTTTTTTGCTTATCAGACAAAGTTGCGATTTATTAAAGAAATGTAATAATAACGTATAAAGAAAGATATCATCGTGTTTCTGGATAAATTGCGAAATTTCTCATCAAACACAACGAAAGAAAGAAAGTAGGCGAGAAGAAACAAGTAATTCTGCGTCTCTGGTTTATGATATTAGGTTATTTATAAGCAACCATTGGGAGTTTCCAATAGAGCTACATATACAAAAAAAAAAAACGAACAATACGGAAAACAAGAAAACATTGTTATTTCTGCTTATTTGAAAAACTGTAAATAATACAATATACATTATGATTAAAACCACCTATATGTAGATTTGAATTTTGAAATCAATTGATTGAGAGCTAATAATTTGAGGGAAATCTACCCCACCACAAGTACAATGTAATTTTTTTTATGAATACTCGTACAAAATTGGAGCAATATTGATTTAGACTCGTGATTTTATTGAAGCGAATGAACAAAATGGAACAGCGACTTTTACAATTACACTAATAATTCGCAATGTAGCAGAATAAAGTGTAATTAGCTGTGATTTCGTTTATTTTTCTCTAGTTACATCTGGATAATTATTCAAGTTTCTTTTCTATTATAATGAATTTTTTCTTGTTTTAAGCTTTCTAATTGTAGACTTTCGGGTAATATTGTTAATTTAGAAACAATTTTAAATACGTTAATCTACGATAATTCCGAACAGAATCCTTACAACGGCTATATTCTCGTCTACCTGTCACCAGTAGTATTGTGCTATTTATAACGGAAACAATAATCCGACTATCTACTCAACGTTAATCCTTTTAAAACTGTGTCGGGCGAATCTAGAACTATCTTCTACAATTTAGGGCGAGTTACGTCGAGGGATGGTTTTTATTTTTGTGTTTTTGAAAAATCACGATTTTAAAATTTTACAGTTCAAAGTGCATTACGATTCGATCATAAATTGTTAATAAGTTTCGATATCAGTATTCCAGTTAATCACGGATTCGGATTCTTCCGATCTATGAAAACGTGTTATCGCACACAACTACAACAACTATCACCCCTTTCTCTGGTTAAGTCGCTTCCTGTTTGCTAACGAAATCTCCAAATTACCCTCGTTTGAAGTTTGGGGAGTGTAAAATCACACACAAATTATATACAAAACTAAATAGATTGCTACTGATTAGATTGCTCTTATATTAATAAATAACTGAATTTTAATATTATATTAAACTATCGATTCATCCCCCAAGTTAAGATATTTATTGTTCTATTCATCTAGGGAATTGTCCTGCAGGATAATTCCATTTATAACTCGACAGGATCAAAATAAACATTGAACTGTGTTGTTTATCGATCACTACCACAGTCCGGGAATAGACTAGAGCAAAATACGGGATACATGTAATGTATGTTGATTTTTTTTTTTGTGTGTTTATTCCATCCTCTTCTTTATGTACTCTAGCAATAGATTAAATGAATCTCTACCGGTCTTGATTAACTATGGACAACACGTTTTTTGGTTACAAACCCATCATTTTATGTATTCTATGTTAACATCCAACTATATTACCATAAACTAAATTTTAATTACGATATCGTCAAGGGTGGCGTATTATAAACAAAAGCGATCGCGCCTATAATTCAACATCAATATAAATTAATTTCGCGATTATAATTATTTCTGTGATTCCTCCAAATTGTGACACATTAAAGTGCTGTTAACATTTCGATTATTATTTAGTGATTTCCAGTAAATAACCTTTAATTCGTCGATAACAGAAAAAAATATTGTAGATTTTTATCGACAAAATTGATAGAACACGAACTCACCGTTCTCATTCTGGACCATTTCGCCTCACACCGAATTCATCATATTTCTTCAAGCTGGACATTTATTGCCAAATGTAGGAATAAAAAGACGAACATTAGTTTCCTTTTTATGGGCAAGCTAAAAAATAAAATAAAAAAAAAGAAAAACTTTAAGAGACGTTGTAATTTTTTATTTCGTAACTTATTCAAAAGAATTATAGTTTTTAACTCTCGTGTCTGTAAAAGTCGAAAAAATCCTAAATTATCATAAAATAATATTTTTTATTGTTGAGGAAAGTCACATTCAAGTGTTTCCAGAGTGAAAAGATAAATACGAAAAAAATAGCAGAATTGACACAATAAATAGCTTAGAGTCAATTCATACAAACTCGAATTTTTACTGCGAATCGAAAAATTAACGTTTCCCATGTTGGAAATATTGTTTCCAACAATTATTTTTTCGTAGTAGATACATAGATTTTTTGAAGCTTACGCTATTCATGCTAGAGAAACTAGCAACTACTCTTGCAATAAATATCGTATATTATCGAACAAAGGACTAACAATAAATGGAAAGAATTCCAAAATTTTGAGTCACTTTTATTTTCTATTCGCCCTATTCGTAAATTGAGGATAATTTTGAGCCATTATACATACTTCAATGATGTCATCTTTCTCGTCGCTAATCATCAAAAAATGTGCCAAAAATTAGTCATTTTCTCCCAAAGTAGGAAGCATTCTAAAGATATGCAATAAAAATTTGACAATAATAAAAATTTCATGAAAAATAGTATTTCTCGATTCCCAACTTCCAAAAACAGTCGGTTGAAGTAATTGTGTCTTCGCAACTGAGCCTAATGTATCCCAAATTTGATGATGTAGATTAAAGTTATTATAAAATCGGCGTGAGTTCGACTCTTTGTTTGGTAAATTGTCGATTTATTATTAGAATTGAAAATATAGTCGAATGCACCTATATTCCATCAATTTTCAATTGATAGACTGTTAATTTAGATTATTTGTTTTCAATTAATCACTCATTATATTTAGCTATCATATTGTGTTCCATCAATTGATCATTAATCAAAATTGAATACAAATATTTTGTAACAATTTTAATTTATGTTAAACAATTTGACCTGTTTTCCAATCGCTTCCAACTCATAGAATAAGCAACATCAAAATAATAATCAATTATGGTATTTAATTTGATTCTTATTTATACAAAAATATTTATGTTGTTGTTTTTTTTTTAAATACTTTTTAAGGAAACTACGTTTTCGTACATATAAATTTTATTTGAGCGTGAAATTGCTTTCGGGATATAGGTATAAAATCGACCCTTTTATCCTTTACCATCAACGGTTACTATAATAAGATGAACTAGACCATGTACGGTAAAACCTTCACCGTATTATAACAAATTAGAATTGGAAACATTCAACCCTTATAAAGTTTTGTTCAATATACAAAATTGATATCACTAATGTATAAT
>JAZBGZ010000204.1:51750-66906 GCA_037414795.1 Stenodera caucasica | reverse complement strand
GAATATTATAAACAAATTAATATTTTTCAATGGAATTACTGGTTTGAAACAAAATTTCATTCCAAATTTCGATAATAGGTGTGGACCTGACCAGTTGCTCAGATAAACATAATTTTATAAATTACTAAAATAATCATAATAAAATTTTGTATATAAACAGGAAACTAACACTCTGAGCATCTGGTTTATGCTCAAATGGGCTTAATTTTTATTTTTATTAATTTTTATTTTATTATCTTTATAATTTAATATATATTTTTCTCATTTTGCCTATCCTTATTCCCTGATGTTCCATCAATATGTAGAAGAAGAATGGGAGAGAGAGTTGGAAGCTGAGTTGCAAGATTATGAAGTTGTCACTGAACAGAAAACGAATAATAAAAACGATAATTGGGAACAGGAAATTGAAGAAATGCTAGAAGATGATGCTGCAGATTTGAAGTAATTGCTTTTGCATTTGTTTCATTTGAAATTTAACGGTTCTACTATTGAAAACTATCATCGACTGATTATTTTTATTCAACTATATATATAAGTAGTTCTTATTCAATTTCTTTGGGAATAATTTTTACAGTCCATTAAGCTTATGAAAATTTCGCTTGTTTATTCCTAATTTTTCCATAAATTAGTTGAATTTATTAAAGAATTACCCATACAAGTCGCCATATTTAATATAAAATTTTCTCGAATTTTCCATCAATTGTACTCCGTTTATTTGACCAACATTATCTGTTGTGCAATTCGCTCTTTTTCAATTATATTAAAGATAATGTTCTTAAATGAACTCATTCCATTTAGTAATCTAGTCATTATTTTGTAACTGATTTGTGATAAAATTAGCACTTTTTTGGGAGGTCTACACCTTTAATGTGTATGTTCCACAAAATTTATTGTACTTATTCAAAAATAAATGTGCATTTTTGCTATGTGCAAATTGGTTCGGATTCAACTTTAGTATTTATTTTTTGTAAATAAAATTATTGGAAAAAAAAAACAATAATTATATATAAATATCAGATAATTAGTATTATTTTCACTTGAAGTTGATTGTGAATGATAAAATGTCAACTTATATAATTAATTATCAATAATGAAAAGTACTCTAATTGAAAATAATTTTGATCACCTGTTATAATTATTTAGTTTCCTTTGTATATAATATATTGGCTTATACTTTTTGAAAATGTAACATAATTATATATTTTGAATAGCATTCCTGTTAAAAACAGAACTTGGTTGCTGTTTAATTTTGAAGAGACAAAAAAATAACAGTAAAACCATTAATGTTGTAGTTATTAGAATGTAGCTTATGTGTGTTGAGCATGTTTAATCCTATATTCTAATTGTTACATAAATATAAAGAAAAAAAATTGTTAAATAAATGTAGCAACTGTGCCCAAATTGAGTTTTATTTTTACAAATCAAACAAAAATGATTCAGTAGTATATTGCTTATTTATTGTAATTATATGACAGCTATAAAAGTAAAAATGGTAACTAATAAAGCAAATATAAAATTTTTAATGATAACTGAACAATTTTATTTTTTAAAAGATTCATTCTAAAGCGATATTCAAGCGTTTAGTGAATCTCAATTATTTTAGATTCACTTTTTATTATTGACTTCATGAATTTTGACTAGAATAATACAAGCTAGAAATATTGTTCAGTTTTTTTCAGTATATCTTACATTACTCTTAAAAATAATAGAAAACATCTTTTCTTACATTATTTAAAATAAAAGCATATAAGTATATATGTATTATTTGAATATAATTGTTTTATTATGGACTAACTGCCCACTAATTCGATTTTTCGATATTTTTTTCTTTTATTTGAAACAGGATCTTTGAATAGTACCGGATCTAAACGTAAATTAGAACGCAATAATGGCATATAACCAAACACAGCAGCAAACGTATTTAAACATGTTTGTCTTTGTATAAAATGATCTGGATCATTCCATGGTGACCAACTACCAATAGATGGCTGTTCTTTATATTGTTTTCTTTGTGTTACTTTAATCGGTGGACGTCTAGTAACATGACTAACTAGAAAATTCATCAATATATCTTCACAATTTTGACTTTGTTCAACAGTTTTATGTAATAATGGACTTAACCAATTTGTATATAACACATTATAATATTTATGATAAAATGCAGCACCAGTTAATACAATTGAATAATCATTTGTCCATTTTGATGTATAGCCCCATGTTGATTTTGTATCATCCCAATAATGCGATCTAGCTGGATAACCAACGATACGATCAGGAAATTGTTTCCATACGATAAATGCAAAATCAATTTCATCTGTTGTTAATACAGAATCTTCATCTAATGATAATACACCTTCTGTATTGATTTGTGGATGTGGATAAAATCTCTGTGATATACTTGTTTTGGTTGTTTCACCGAGTGTTTGTAGTACATGAAGTGTTACATTTGGTGGTAATATGGGCCAACGACTTTTGTTTGGTGGTCGTTTATCATTTGACCATACTGCAATTATCTAAAAACAATTCATTATAATTACCATAAAATAATAATAAAATATTTACCTTTGAAACATATTTACTACGAATTATATTTGTAATAAGTCTATATAAAGGTGCTGATGGCGTTAATGGTAATCCTAATTGGCAGTATATTATAGCAGTAAAACTGCTTTCAATATTGTCAATTTTAAATGGAAATTTTGATAAATTATCAGAATAATTTGGTAATGTTACTAAAGCACCTGGTAAACCGTTCCATACTGTACCATCTCTGAATGGTTGATTCGGTAAGCGCTCACGTATTATCTTGAAATTTATTTATATTGAACAAAAATAATTCTAATACACTAACAAATGACACTACCTCTAATGTTGTATAAACAATTTTTTCTATTGATGAAAAATAACGTTCCCATAATACCTGAGTTTGCTGACGTAATTGAAGAATTTTTGATGGTGATAATGAACGTACCATATAAGGAACCTAAAATTACCAATAATAATTGAAAATAATATAAATAGAAAATCGAATTAACCTGTAAAAGTAGTCTTTCATCAGCCCAAATGGCAGCTTTCTTCCAATCAATAACCTGAGCAAATGGTAATGCCCAGCCATTAGATAATAAAACTGGAATACATCCAGCTTGTAGTGCTTCTAAAAATCTAAATGAACCTAATCGTCGACCTCTAGGCACTAGACAAAATGTTGAATTTTGTAATAAAACTTCATAATCATATCTGGAAAATATTTTCAAAATTTAGATAGATATATTTCTAAGTAATATCAATATTAACTTGTCATATTCTTTATTATCTTGATCACAGCGTTCATCTTTCATTTCTTTCCAACTTTTACCATGTCGACATGTTGTAACCATAATCATATCTTTAGTATTATGAAGATGATAAAGTGAATTTCTAGTATCTGATCCAATACCATGTACATAACGTTTACCTTTGAATGCTAATAAATAGTTTTTCTCTAATGGAAAACTATTAGCAACAACAGAACCAGATTCACCACCCTTTTCAGGATGTATTTTATGAAATAATGGTATACTTATATCGAAACCATAACGTAAATGATTTTCAGACATACTAGCTTTAGCCAATATTGCCATACCATAATCAAAATCTAAATTATTTTCAGTATAATTAGGCCATGTGCCTGAATATAAATTAAATATAACATGATTGAGGCCATTATTCCAATGTGGTAAACGTTGTAAACGTGACTGCATATTTCTTACATAGTCATTACTAAGACGATCCCTATCTAATGTATCTATACTCAATACAAAAATGCATGCCGTTTTTGGATCAGCTGTATAATAGCGTGATTCCATTAATACATTGAGCAGTTTTTGATAGGACGGACTCGGCACACTGTTATCTTCTAATGGATATACAAACACTTTAAAATCATATTGACATCTAGTCAAATCGAAACATGTTTCCATACTACATTTTTTATTATCCAATTTATTTGTATCTCGTATTAGATTACCAGTTTTAAAATTATTTATATTGACATATTCTGGTAAATCGTCTATTTCAAATAATTTATCACTACTTTTTATATGATAACCACCAAAACACCAGTATGCTAAAAATGCACACGTAACAAACAACAACAGATAACGCTTCTTTGCTTGCATTTCAACAATCTACAAATATCAATTCTCATATCACATCGTTTATGTTCAATTGTTATTATTATTATTTTTACAATATCACCATCTCTCAACCAATTTTGTTCATGTACTAGTAAAACTAACCTACTATTTAGCCAAGTAATTCCATTTCTTATTATATAAAAACTATTCTCTTGAATGAATAGAGAGCAATCGTTGATAAATATTATCAAATATTTCTTTTAATTCAATTCGAACCACTGTTAAATATAGTTTTTATTACTTTGCCCCAAATACGTCAAATATTACTCGTACACATAACCTAACAAATTCGACAATGGCGCGATATTCGAAAAATCAAATGAACCTATTCCTCAACAACAATACTAATAAATTGACAGCAAAATTCTTTGAATAGAATCTTCCAAGTCATCAAATATAATAAAAATCCTGTTTTTACAGTACAAAAATATTTATTTCTTTTATATTATAATTAAAGATTATTTTAATTTACGTTTCTTTGATTTCGATGAGCCACTAGTAGTTGAACGACTAAAACGAGCACAATATGCATCAATATCGAATTTTTTTCTCAAACTATAATCAACCATATAGCGAATTTTACCGAAAATCTCCCTCTCCTTCCAACCATGGTCGTGGACTCCGCAAATCGACCACATAACTCCTGAAAAATATTTTCGAGATAAATTTTTATTTAACGTTTATTTGAATTTGAGTGAAAATTACCAACAAATCCGTTGGGATCACTACCATCTATACTAAAAGTATCATTTAGATATAGTCCAATTTCTACAGCTTCTTCTGGTGATTTAGTCCATTCTAAAATTTTCTTACACCAATACATTCTCATGTAACCATGAATTTTACCGTGTTGTAATAGCTGAAGTTGTGCACAATTCCAAATATCGTCATGTGTTTTAGCATTTCGAAATTGTTCTTTAGTGTAAATATATACTCGTTTATCTTTTCTATAATTAAATTATTGATTTTGTGCAAATTCTTGAATTGTATTGTTTTATTTACCTATGATCATTTAATGTTTTCTTGGCCCAATTGTCAGCTCCTTCGAAATTATCATAATTACTGTTATAATAACAATAGTTATCAGATAATTCTCTGCGAACAATTAATTCTTCTAGAAAACTCTCAGTCTTGAAGAAATTTTTATAGTTTTTCACTTCGATAGCACAACGTTGTGCCGAAATCTGACCTAAAATTATTTCCAAATGATCAAAATAAAATAATAATAATCAAATTTTTATATACCAAAGTGTAACCAAGGAGATAGATTTGAACAAGTATCTTTCGATGCATCATTGCGAGTATCTTCATAAATTTTCAATTTTTCAGTTATAAAAATTCGTAAATTTTCCAAACCAGCATCAGAGCCCGATTCAGCCCATGTTAACTCATCAATATCTTCAACTGGTTGAAATTCTTTTATAACTTGATCAAAATCGTTTACAGAATTTTCTATACTCAAATTTTTAACATATGGATGCGAATCCACATTGGGAAATCCAGTTAAATATTCTGGTAGTTTTTTAACGATTTTTGATCGAATTGTTCTTGCTGCAATCTCTTGTTTATCAGATGCTATCCATACTGGAACAATATTGTGTGCATCCACCTTGAAAATAATTGAATATTCACCAAAATTATATACAAAATAAGATAATTTACATCAACAAATGGAATATCATCTGGTAATTTCTTGATAATTTCATCTTTGTACTTTCGTATTTTTTTCAATGGTGAAAAATCTGATATAATACAAGCCAAATTATGTCGTTTTATTATTTCAGGTAATGCTAAAGGTGTTGAATTTATTAAAAAGAAGCCGATATTCAATTTCTTACACTCTTGTTCAACATATTTTAAGCCTAAACAAAATATGTATATATTTATAAGAATTATTGTATTTATAAATTGATTTACCTTTGATTAAAAAACCAAATTGTCGTAAAGTTGGGTAAAGATCAACAGTATCTTTGTAGAAAAAACAAACATATAATGGTAATTTGTTTTTTAAGGCTAATCTTTGAGCAAATAACATTGACCAGTTATCTTGTACTCGACAATCTCTAGACATCCAATACAGGACACCATTTTGATTATCTTGTATATCTTTGCATTTTGTTAATATACGACATCGTGTTTTATTGAAAGTATATTCTAATAATGGTGCAGATGCAATACGTGCGTCTGAGACATTTTTAATAAAAATTTCTTTTGTTAATTTTTCTAGTAATAATTTTCCATTTGAACTTGGTGCTAATAATGATGCCATAATTAAAATTGATTGTAATAGATTTCAAAAATATCAAAAAACAATTTGATGAAAATCAGTTTTTAATCACAATACACAGATATGCCCGCCAAATATTAACAACAATAACAAATAACAAACTCTCTCACCAACACGTTGACAATAAATATTTAGAGGGCGCTACAATCGCTTAATTGCAGCCTTCTGATATAAACAGTAGATGAGGATGATCATCTAAATAGAAGATATTAATAAAACAAAAGAACATAATAAATTGTACTACCAAAATAATTGAAACAGTATAAAATTAAGGTACTGTTCCACCAACACCAGTATAATTAAATGTATATAATAGATGATTAAAAAGAACAAAATTAAGTATTATTTGGTTTGAATGGATCAAAGTCAGGACTTAATCCAACTAATTTTAAGCTTTCATCCCATAATTGTTTGGCATCTTCGGCATTTAATGCTTGTTTTACCGGTTTTACTGGACGACAATCAGCATAATATAAGCCAGTTTCATCAGCACATTGCTCATCAACAGCACAATATATCGTTGTTTGAGCTCCTTGTAATGGTGTTTTAATAAATAATTTAAATATATTACGCCACATCCAAATTAATGGATAGAAAAATAATTTATCCAAATGTCGACCTAATTCAGTTGCTATAACACCTGGATGTAAACTGTATACAGTAACTCCTTCTATATTAGCTTCTAGAAATAAATTTGATTAGGTAATTAGTTGTTTTTATGAACTTCATTTTTACCGGCTATTCTTCGGGATAATTCTTTTGTAAATAAGATATTAGCCAATTTACTTTGACAATAAGCTTGCATGGGACTGTATGGACGTTTCTCCCAGTTTAAATCATCAAAATTCATTTTACCTCCTACAAAAGATAGATATAACACAAGGTTAGCCAATCTAATACATAGCCTTGATATATTGAGTTCCAAGATAGATTTCAACTAGATAGTTTTGCAATATCAAATGTACTTTTCTATTATTTTATTGGATTTCGAAACTCACTCTTATGTGCTCGTGATGAAACATTGACAATTCTAGCAGGAGCACTTTGACATATTTTTGGTAATAATAAAATCGTTAATAAGAAGTGGCCTAAATGATTTGTACCAAATTGTATTTCATAACCATCTTTAGTCTTTTCGTATGGACACATCATAATACCAGCATTATTTATCAATAAATCAATACGTTTTTCATTTTTTAATAAATAATCAGCACATTGACGTACCGAGTTTAAATTTGTTAAATCTAATTCGATTACTTCTATATGACCTAAATTTTTATTAGTATTGTATTCATTTTTTATATCATTAAGAGCTTGATTCGCTTTATCGATATTTCGGCATGCCATTATAACACGAGCACCTATAATTTCAATTTGGAAATTTAAAAAATTATAAATATAGAAGCAATTTTGGATTGAATACCTCTTTGAAAAAAATCTTTGACCGTTTCTTTTCCAATTCCTGTATTACAACCAGTAATTATTGCCGTTTTGCCATCCAAACGAGCCTTTGATGTGCATTTACTACTGAATAAACCCATATTTTTCTCTATTTATCTAATTAATTTGCGTGAAACTAAAAACAATTCAAAGAGTTATAAAAGAACTGACATGTAAATTCATATAGCGGTAAATTAAGTTAAAGTTGCGTCGTTCATTTCTACATGCTTATGCAACCATTAAATCTTTTATTGAATATCAAACTTATATATATATGATTTCAAATCTAGTATTGAGATGGCAGTAGTGTCAAACAACAAATAAAATATGTTAATAGATATTTATTTCTCTTTATTATAAAATTTTTTGATTAATTGATTACATTATTACTATTATTCGCAATGGTTACTTACTTGTCATCTAGTGTTTTTATGATATTACTAATCTAAATACAATTTTTTTTTTAGTTTAATTAAATGGTGAGCTATAATGGCTAATTTTTTTCCATAAAAAAAGCATTAGGTGGCAAGTAAGTAGTTTACATTGCGAGTTGTTGAAAAAAATAACAATGCTCTATTACATGGGAGAACTTATTTAAAAAAAAAGTTATAATAAAATGATATAAAATACACATTTATAAATGCACCATTATAAACTAATAAAATACATATCGCTAGTCTTAAAAATATAAAAGCCAATATAAGCATATTGTAGGCCATTTATATTATTAATGTTTCATAAATATAATAATAAAAATTCATGTATAAAATGACAAATAAATAAGCTTTATCGGTAACAAAAATAATGAATGCAGAAATATTTTGAGATTCAATTGTCAGTCGAAATTCGAAATTTTTTTAAAACTTAAGAAAAAATGTAATTTTATCACAAAATTATTTCCAACAGTTGATTATTTGATGTTGATTATCCGTTAATTTATTTTTTTGTAAAAAAAATTTGGCGAAAGTAAATCGAAAGAATTTATGTTCTGTTTTTCTATTATAATTATTATTTTTATAATAATTATAATTATGTCAAGGATCATAATTTGGTGCAATTGTTAATGTAACGGATAAGCCGGATTCTTTAATCAAATTAACAATATCACCATGACTCAAATGCATTATTGCTATATGATTAACAGCAATTATATAATCACCGACATGTAATCTTCCACAACGTTCAGCTGGACTATCTTCAATTAATCTTCCTGAAATTTCAATGAATTATGCTATTGTACAATTATAATTTTATGAAATAAAAATATTTACCTATTGTTGATCCCTGTTTATTAGCAGACGATATAATAACAAAACCGAAACCTTCATTTTCGTTACGTTGTACAGTTACATCATAATGTGGTTCAGGTAGTTGCGTTGATGGTAAATTTGTTGGTTGTGATGGTGATTGTTGTGATGGTTGTTGTTGTTGTATCGGTTGTTGCTGTTGTTGATTACCATGTGACCAATTAACAATTGGTTGATATTGATTCTGGGTTTTTTGTTGTAATAAATGATATACACGTCGTCTAACAACTAAATTAACTTGTCCACGAGCTGCTGCTGTATTCATTAAACGTACAACTTGACGATGGGACGCTTTCAATACTGAAAAACCATCAACACTAACAATTTCATCGCCCGAACGAATACGACCATCTAAATCAGCTGCACCACCTGCTACTATATGACCAACAGCAACCTAAACAACAATACTATTCAAGTAAAAACTAAAATTAATCATAGAAATAATTACTTGTGATTTATCTTCTATTCCACCAACTATACGGAAACCGAATCCATTCTCTTGTCGATTTAAAACAACTGACGTTGTTATATATTCACAGTTTCTTTGAGGCCAATAGTCGATATCTTTTTTTGTATTAGTTGGACAATAATTTTCAGGAGTTTCTGGTAATCCAGTACGACAAGTATAACAATTACAATCATATTGATGTAGCATACGTAATGACCATGAATATTTTGGATCAATATTTGTTGATGATGTATAGTCGTATGTGGATTTATTTTGATTATTATTTTCAGATAAATCAATATCATCATCAATATCATCTGGATTATCGATTAGTGATAAACGTAATCTTGAATGATCATTATTAAAATTGTCATTAACAAATTCACATTTATAAATATCTGAATTTAAATTCGAGTTTAAATCTTTAATTGGTGTTTTAGTTAAATTTCTAGTATCAACTAATGGTGTTTTTGGACGACTTGGTAATATTTCTCTTGGTTGTGTACTATATATATCAGCTGTTGGTGTTTTACTACGATATATATTATTAATATCTCTATTGCCATATCTATTGTCTAATTTTCTCAACTTATTTCTAATATTTGGTGTTTTATTTACACATCCACGTTGAACACATATTGTGGCTTCACTATTATATGGACAATTTTTCAATACTTGTACAACTTGATCATGTGACATATTTTTCAATGATATATCATTTATTTCTAATAATATATCACCTTCAATTAAATTTTTACAACGTTGACGATCTAATATTTGTTTAACACGTTGTCCACATGCACTATCAGCTATTGTAAAACCAAAACCTAAATTGCCTTTTACTATATTTACTCTAACTTGCACCTTGCCCAAATTACCAATACCTTTTAATATATCATCAAATTCATCACATTGTTGCTCAATAATATCATCTCTAGTTGTTGTATCATCAGTATCTAAAAAATTATAATTCGTATCTAATAAACGTTTATCATCTGATGTTATTTGTTGTGAATCAACAGCTATTGTTGTTACTACTTCTGTATTTGGATCATTTGGATCGAATGGTAATGGATAACCACGGCAAACTTCTAACGATACAGTTGATCCAACATTTATCGATTGAAATAATCTAACTATTTGATTATGTGTATATCCTAATACACATATATCATTAACATATACAATAACATCGCCGGTTTGCAATTGACCATCTAACCATGCTGGACCTTTTGGTACAACTGATTTAATTTGTAAAAATTCATCAACACTATCATCACCACCAACAATAGTAAAACCTAAGCCTCTTGATGATTTAACTAATGACGTGCGAAAACGTTGACCGCATAATTCACTTGGATCTTTTGTAAATGATGTACGACTTTCTCTATTCGCTTGTAGTGCTGCACGTTTTGCTTGTATCACAGGATTTTCATATTGTGTACGACGATTAACATGATCAATAAAATATGTACCATAATTTGGATCACTTATCTTCTCCCAACCATATGGTAATTCATCATCTAAACAATCTTCTAGTGATTTTTTTTGAAATTTCGATAAACGAGGATCCAACCAATGTGATGTTCCTGTTGAATGACTACAAATAAAACAATTAACATACAGTTAATATAGCAATTTAATAATGAAAAATTTACTCGATAAAATAGACTTCTCCATTTTCAGTGTATGCTTTTTCCCATTTTGGTGGTAATGGTCCTAATGAATTCGTATCATCACTATCATTATTACCACGATTCGAATTATTATCTTCATAAAATTTCGAATTATCCACCAAATCGACAGATTGTTCACCAGTATCGACTTTTAATATTTGAGACAGTTGTGGGTCACTATTGTGACTCATTTTTCGTTTTATATAAACGAATCTACATTAAAACTTTAATTAAATAATATAAAAAAAAAATTAAATATAAACACATCATTCAAGTTAACCTTTTCACTTCAATAAGGTTTCATTAACGATCCTTTATAAATTTAATATATTATTCCATTAATTATAAAAACAAAACATTATTATAATTAATAAATTTATTTAATATTAATTATTGTTTTTTTCAAAAAATAAAAATAAGAAAATATCATTGCTTTACAGTAACTAGTGAAGTTTGAAGAAATACATCAATGGAGAGAAGTTAGGTAATAGTCGCTTTATGGCGGTCAATTTGAAATTTTCCCAATTTTTATCAAATATCAAAAAACGTAAATTACTTTTATGACCATATTTGTTTATTAAATTAAATAACAAAAGATTTACTATGAGTAAATATTGGTTTAGATGATTTGTTTTTTCGAATTCAACTGATATTTTTTGGCACAGATAAAAGTAGTTTTGTTGTTGGAATTATGTTTATCAATTATTTGAAATTTTTTATTTGATTTATCAAAATTGGATATATAGGAGATTACGAGAAAACTTCCGTGAAATATTTGCACGTGATTAAAATACCAGATGTGCCACAATTTCGTTTTTTATCTAACTATCTATGAACGTTTTTGTTTCAATAATAGCAGTTTCTATGGTAACAAGATCTATTATTTATTGTAATATTGAATAAATTTTTATGTACATTTGTGAATTTTTTTTATTTTAATAAGCAATAAATTATTATTCAATGAATATAATTTCGAAAATTTGCTTGATATAACGAAAGACAAAAAGGAAATATCAAATTGATTGACTATGGAATAAAGTTACGTTATGTCAATAGACTTTTTTGTATTGCGCTACGTTATGTATATAAAGAGTTATATGTATGTGTTGTTATGTATAATAATACATATTTAATGTTCGTGGGGTATTTAATGCATCCAGTTATAGTTCATATGTCGTCATCAGCTGTTCGATAAGTTGCGTGCGCATTATATACGTACCATTTTACGTCAGCGACAATTTTCATTCTATCTTTGTTTTTTATTAGAATATATTGATAAAACGCATGCGTATTAAACTAAATCTTTGATAGATCGGTATTTCGTTAAAGATCGTATAAAATCGTTGTTACGTTTCCGGTACTTCCGCGCAAAAGTAGTGACAGAAGAAAAGTGGGCTGGTGGTTCACTGGTGGATTGGTGGAGTGTTTTCCTGGTGTATGTGTGTATGACATAACACGACCAATAAATTAAATAAATAACGATAAATTATTAATATAATTGAAATTTAGCAGCCGGCCTTAATTTTTTGTTTTTTTTTCTAATCATAAAATATAAAAAATATTATTAAAATATAAACGGTAATAGATAAACAAATAAGAGAATAAATCAGTGTGACGTGTGCTAATGGGGGAATTTAGTTTGAACACAAACACAAATATTGGTTTGAGTGGTGTTGAAATATCGACAACAAAAAATACAACAACATCAAATACATTATTTTATACAACATCAATAACAAATAGTGTTGTTAATACAGAATTGCAAACAGGCCAAGTACGGCCCGGGATGCAAGATGAACTCGTCGAGAAAACCTCTAACGGCGACGAAGTGGGTGGCGCGACACCAGCAGATAAATCGCAAACAGACGATACAACAACAACAAATGATATGACGGATAAATTGACTGAACAGGTGGTACAGAATACGTCAAAAGTAGTAACAACAACAACATTACCACCATTATTTCATCCACAAGATAATAATACAAATACACCATCATTATGGTCACCAGCTATTGAAGATAGTTATGTTACAAATATGGCTAATATAAATGGTAATCTTGGTTTTCAAAATTTCGGTAATCAACAATTATTCGGTGGTAATAATACAACAACAACGGCAGCAGCAGCAGCAGCAGCAGTAGCAGCTAATCAGGGCCGGCGTGCTATTACAGCAACACATAATTTTTCACACAATATTGGTAGACAACAATCGACACATCCATTATATAAAAGTTATAATTCATGGGCAAATCCGGGACAAACATGGTCTAATAATTCATCTGTATGGAATAGAGGTAGAAGTGTACCAAATTTAACACCATTACAACAAATTGGTGTTGCTGGTAGAAAACCAAGTCCAACATTTAATCATCAACAAGTTATATCACCAGTTAAATTCAGACGTAGTACATCATATCCTGGTAAAGGACCATTTCCACAACCACCAACATTCGAAATTACCAATATGGATGAAGCTAGAGAACTACTACCATATCAGGTAATGTGTGGCACCCTTACAGCACTGCACACATACACACATCTATATACACTGTGGATATTGTGATTATTATTATTATTTTATTTAATTTTTTTTTTCTCAATTATTATTTAGTATTGTTATTAATTATCACCAAATGGCCACATGCTAGTTATACATTTTGTTAATTGAGTTTATCAATTGTGCTGCTATTATTGCTGCTATTTTGCTACTTTTGTTTTTTTTTTTTTTTTTTTTTTTTTTGATCAATTATTGTTGCTATTGTTATTGTTGTTTTTGCTTGCTGTGTCACATTATTACATAGTCTAGTCACCTTTTTATCTGTGATTTTACTATTTTATTTAAAATAAATCATTAATCATTAGTTCACATTTGTTGTTTTTATTTATAATTTGTGTTTATATTGTTGTTTATGTATATATGTACATTATATACATTCATTAATTGGATAATTTGCACTGCATGTTTGATTAAAATAATAATTATTAAAAATTTAATAGAAATCGCATATTGAAACGACAGCGGTAAATATTTAAGGGGAAGTGACAGTATATTTAGCTGTTGACCAAAATAACTTGGAGCATTTTTATAAATTTACAAGGAAAACTCAGCGATAATTCCAAAATATTTTATTAAAAACAAATACAATACTATAACAATAATAATTTCGAATTAATCAAACAGTATTTAAATTTATTGGAAAATTGACTAATAGAAATTTCCAATTAAAATCATATTATATGCAACATTTATTAGATAAATGCATGGAAAAGCTTTCGATCAATCGAAAAAATTTGTAAATTATTCACATAAATAGCAATATTTTTAACCGAAGGTAAGCAAAGTCTGAAATAGATATGGCCATGAGTTGCGAGAAGATCGCTTGTATATAAATAAACGTTAAATCTAAATTATTATATTCAATTTTTTAATGATAAGAATGACAAAATTTTGATCTACAATAGACCTTGTATCAATTTAAATATACCATCCAAATTTCGAAAGCATTGCATAATGTGAACGAATAATTTACATTTTCTGCACAAAAAAAAAAATTAAAACGAAATAAGTTTATATAAAAAAAAAACAACGGTCAACGCCTAGTTTATAGGCAACACAATTTGCATTTGTGTAAATTAACAGTATCTATATGTGGATTAATTAGAAAAAAACAATTATAACGAGTTTTATTCGATTTCCGGATTTAGATCGTATAATGGGTTACATCTATTGATTTCTGAATGTAAAGAAATATCGGTGACCCAGTTTTTCATCTAGGCAATCCACACGACAGTAGCGTACTACGGTCATTATTAATTCTTT
>JAZBGZ010000204.1:24777-39192 GCA_037414795.1 Stenodera caucasica | reverse complement strand
TTAAAGGTACATTACTATTCATCAGTATAATTTATGATAAAAAAAAACTAAAGTTCTTTTCAGATTTGAGGTTCCTCTCCATAGACTTCTTGAATACATTCCTTTTAACATATCGCGTATTCACCGATGGCGTAACCGTATTAGAAGCCCTTAAAAAAGTCTTCTACAGTAACGATATCGAATCACAAGGATCGGTGATATCGCTTGAAGGCATTACAAATAAAGACGATAATACGTTACAATTGTACGATGATAGACGGCGTAGTAGTTTTTCACCACGTCGAACTAGCGGCGCTAGTTCGGTATCTGGTTATGGTTCGGAAATGAGTGAACGGGATCGATCCCACAGTTACGATTCGCAAGGACACCGATATTGGAAAGCAACACTACAAAAATGTACAATTACATTTACGCTATTTAACAAAAAATAAAAATTGATTATATTTCCATTAAAGATGAAGAAGAAAATTACGAACACACTTATCCGAGAATCATCAAACAAAGTCCAACAAACGCTGTATCGCCGCCACCGCAAAAAGCTATCTCGATCAAAATCGATCCGAGCGAATCCGTCGTACAGGACAATTCACATCTATCGATACCGAAAGTGGCCACTTCCAGCAGCAGTGAAACTCTAACCGGTATCAGAATCGATCAAATCGATTTATTCAATCGAATTAACTTTCTATTTATTAAAGATGTAACCGTATTGAGTGCGCCCTGTTCGCCTAGCAATTTGAGTTCGGTAACACTAGTCGGATCATCGCCTACAGACAATAATGATATGGAAAAATCGACATCGTTGCATTATTCACCAAGACGGTTGAGCGGCCACAAGAAGGAAACATCACCAACTAAAGATACAAAACATTCGCCAATTAAACAAGAAATTCCTAATGAACGGAAAATGGAACGTTGTACATCTGAAGAGACTGAAGGTAAATCATTTATTTGAATCGTCAATACAATATGAGCAATTATCGAATTTAGATGCGGCCGAAGATATCAACCTTTTTTATCATACAATGCATCGGGCCTCTTGTAGTTCATCGAGATCGGCCAGTATATCAACAACGACTACTAGTGCCGTTTTACAGGTGAAATTCTCTAAATAGATCAATTCATTATTAATAATATTGTTGTAAAATTAGAGTTATTACGGCTCACGACGTTCCGTGCAAGACGGTGAAGGTATGTCGACGGCCCGTTCGAGTTTCCAGCACGAATCACCCCAAAAACCCAGCAAAGCCGGCGTTGTTATCACTTCATTTCGACAATCGAAACGACGGTAATTCTATCAAATCCGTCCTTATCGAATTGCAATTGTTTTATTTAATGTAGAAGTAGTACATCGAGTGCAGCAGCGGCTTTTGCAATTGCAACATGCGGTTCCAGTAATCCTAGAGATTTATCGCCGAGTAGTCGTGGTGATGGTCGGCAAAATTTGATGGATAATCAAGATGAATTTATTGCCGAAAGGAATCGTTATAAAGAGAATGTTATCTCAACCGCCTGTACGATGAGAGTATTGAATGTTTTAAGGTATTTCCACTGTTGTTTTCGATATTTGCGTTTCAATTATTGATATTATAGGCATTGGATATCGAAACATGCACAAGATTTTGAAAGTGATCAACGTTTAAAAAATTTAACTATCGAATTTTTAGATGATATTATCTATAGTCCGAATTTATTGCCAGCTGAACATAAGGCTGCTGCCCAATTATTGAGATTATTAACAAAAGAAGAGCCCGAAAATAAAAAAGTTGACATTTTCCAACTATTATCAACGCCAGTGGTAATTTTTATAGAATAATTAACAAATCAAATTGGATAAATATCGATTAATTATAGACCCCGAGTAAGGAGAGCATTGAAACATTATCAGCTTTAGAGATAGCTGAACAATTAACTTATATAGATCATCAAATATTTATTTCAATAACAAGCGAGTATGTTGAATATATTTAGATATACTTGAAATTTTTTATTGATATTTTCAAGGGAGTTTCTGGGTCAAGCATGGATGAAAAACGATAAAAACAGTCGAGCACCCCATATTCTGTTGATGACGAAACGTTTCAATGATGTTTCACGATTAGTAGCATCGGAAATTTTACGACGTCCTTCTCTAACTTCACGTGTAGCAGCAATTGAAAAATGGACCGCTGTCGCTGATATATCCAGATGTTTGCATAATTTCAATGGTGTATTGCAAATATGTTCGGCATTCACGAATAGTTCTGTATTTCGTTTGAAGAAAACCTGGGATAAAGTATCAAAAACGGTAATTAAATCCCATTTATATACTTATAGTGAAACAATATCGACTTGACTCCAAGACAATAGTTCCACAAAGATTTAGATGGGGTCTTGGTAACCATTGTCTGGAAGTCAAGTTAGATTCGGTTGACTATCAATTTTGTATTTTGAGCGCAGACAAAACAAACGATCGAAAAACTTCAAAATATCGTCTCATCTGATGGCCGATTTCGCTCATTACGAGATGCTTTACATCGTTGCGATCCGCCGTGTATTCCATATTTGGGATTGTATTTAACTGATTTGTCGTTTATCGAAGAAGGGACGCCTAATTTCACACAAGATGGACTACTTAATTTTTCAAAAATGAGAATGGTGAGTCTATTCGATGATTGTTTATTTATTCGATTGTTATTTGAAATGATCGATTTCAGATTGCTCATGTGATTAGAGAAATTCGTCATTTCCAACAAACCCCGTATAAAATCGAATTAATATCGAAAGTTGCTAATTATCTTTTGGATACATCGTTATTGATGGATGATGAGGAACTTTACAAGACTTCATTAGAAATAGAGCCTAGAACATCACGTTTAAGCACATCAACAATCGGGCAAGTTTCATTATCTTCAAAAACCTAATTTCAACAATACCAGAATAGATCATTTTTTTTTTAAATAATGAATGACAATCGAATTAATAATAATAAACTTAAATCGGTAAAAAGATCACTTCTGATACGCACATTTCTCGCAATCATCAATCACACAAATTTTTCTTAAACATATTCGAGTGTCAAATTTTCTCGAAGAAAATTTGCGATATTTCAAATAAAAGTCAATTTCTCCGAACTCAAATTATTAACGCGGCCTCAAATTTAGTGAACCAAACTCGACTTGGGTCCATCCTATTTCAAAAGAAAAACGAGAGTTTTCTCTCAACTAGTTTTAAAGTCATATCGGCCAAGTCAAAATCATTTCGAAATAAAATTTTTATAAAACTGTCATACAAACTGAATTATTTCGAGCAGAATTCCAATTGTGTGGAACAATCAATAGCTGTTTAATTGTTGCCAGTAGATTATGTGAAATCAACACGGTTTATTGAGATTGGTTTAATTAATAATCCTCTCGACTAATTTCTATGTTGATTGTACATCTTTCAAATATCTTTAATGTTCTTAGAAGAAAATCACAATAATTATCGATTAGTTGTTGCATTAATTTCTGTAATTCAATGTAATACCTAAGAATAAACTGAAATCAATGAAATAAGTGTACAAAAATTTTTGAAATTATAGCAAGACTAATTATGATCAAAATCAATTGATTTGGAATCTCTCCATAAATAACAATACATGAAAAAAAACTGAAAAAATGGATGTTGTGCCATTATTAAAATAAACTAAACTCTAATTTATGTATATGTAATAATGATATTCGTTGATAAAAATTTACCTTACCTTATTGTATTATCAAATCAAGTGATAAAAATTTAATCAATTTGATAGCAATCAATTCTAATTTAAATTAGATTAATAAGATATTTTATGATAATCTGTCAAACAGGTTTCAGTTCATCTCATACAGTGCCAAGAGCCATTGATTTTTTTTATTCAAAACTAATTAAACTAATTATTATTTTTTGATTTACACAAAATCCAACTGCCTCTCTACAGGGTCTTTTTCTCTAATAAGAATCCTGTTTGATAGATGACCAGTCAGATAAGTAAAGACTTTTTGGGAGAAAATACGTATTGCTCATTGTGCCATATCAAAGAAATGGAACTATTCAAATGGAAATTTTTGAAGTCTATCAAATTTTGTGAAATTATATGCATTATTGTAATCAATCTTATATTAAAAATATCAATAATACAGTTTTTGGAAAAATCGTTAAAATTTAAATAATTATATAAAAATAATAAAACTTCTTATTACTTTTTGAAAACGAACAAAATGTAAGCTTCCGGATAATTTAGAATAAAATCAATTTCTTAATTGTTAATATAAAGTATAGTACAATCTTTAGACTTGTTGAAATACTTGTTATTTCTTGCACGATTGTAAAACCATTGTAATGAAATCATTTTATGAAAGTGTTATCAATTATTTGTAAATATCAAAAATAAAGATATATTTCTTCACAATTCAATTGTTTAGTTTAATTATCTGGTCAAGTAAAGGGAATCATCGAGCAATTCACTAAAATTGTAGAGATTATTGATAATGAGAACAAATATGGTTAAACACTAAGTTTATTAAAAATCTTCAATTTTATTAGCACTTAATTTGAAATATATAAAATAATACACAGCCATAATTGCAATTTTGGAATGTATAATTTTCAATACTAATTTTATCTAATACTTTGCAAAAATATCGTTCTTTTTTCAAAAAAAAAAAAAGAAATTAATTGAGCTAATTCGGCCAAAGTTTCTCATTATTTTACAAAAATAGTTTGTTCATTTTTTGGTGTTCATGTACTTTATATCATTATAACTAAAATATTATGAGAATGGAATTAAGTAATTAATCGTCAACTGAAATATTTCGATGTAAATAATACTAAAATAATAATGAATTTATTTGATTCGAATAGCACCGAGGAACAATGTAATTCATCTCTAGGATAAGCTGTTGAAGGTGGTGCATCATCACCAACTTTACAAAGTTCATTCCTTTCATGAAATTCTTTCTAAATTTATATACCGGAAAAAAATTAATTATACATTATAAACAATTAATATTTATATACTTACAGCGCAAATTTCTTTACATGATGGACAAACTATGGCACCTTTATGTAACCAACCATTACTAATAATACGTATTGAAATTTCTTGATTAGCATGAAAACATTCAAATGAATAATTCCCAACCTTTACAATAAAAATTATTAGTAAATTTCAATTGAAATTAAATCAAATAAATTCTCACTAAAATATGTAATCGTCCATTTTGACAACGATATTTATAACAACCAGAGCCCCAATGTTGCCATTGTCGCATTTGACCACATGAACGTTCGTCCCACATTTGATTTGTATGTTCAAAACATTTAGAATTCTCGCCATATTTTTCTAAAGCAAAATTTTTATCCGGTCCTAGATAAAAAAAAAAACATGTTAAAAATATTTGTTATTGTTTTTCTAATCATGAATACTTGGATTATTTTCCTTGAATTGACAATGTGAACCTCTTACAATTATATTTTTTGATAACCATGTAAATTCTTGTATATAAGGACAATAATCGGCTAATGATACAGATCCGCCATAATAACCTTCTTTACCAGGGTCAACATATTTGATATAATCAAAATTCTAAAAAATATTCTATAAACGCAGTGAATTATTGCCTTAACGACCTTACCTGATACATTATTGGTAACTCTAATGGATTTTCAATTAGATTACATAGAGCAACCGAACTTCTATCATCTGTACATTCAGTTTGTAATGGATCTCGTTTAACTTTATTACAAAACGGATGAATAGAGAAGCCCCTAAATTAAAAACAATGAATAAATAATTATTTTATAACTAAAATGATAGTTGAACCTGGATGATTTCATTGTAATCCATTCTTTACAACTTTTCATAACAAAATCACAACCTAATCCTTTTCCCCAAGACATTGTTTCAGCCATTGAATAATTAGCTTTGTACCATCCAGTATCTTCCATTAATGCTAATGTTATATTTGATATAACCGGATTTTGTGTATGTGTACCAGTCATGGCTTCATCCTGTTGATTATGTAACAACAAAAAAAGAGCAAAAACAGAAAATTAGAGAAAATTTGAATGAATAAATTATTAATTAAAAAAGTTGCCTCAAAAACACGTTTTTCCCAGTGTGTTAATGCTGTACCCTCTTCACCTTGATCCTCAAGTTCAGCACCTTCTAATTCATTACAATTAAAATGTTTTCTAACTTCTCTAACAACGTTCGGTGTGACAATCATTTCAAATTTACGTTCAATTATACCAGAACGTACTAGCCAATTTTTTCTTGTTATTGTTTTTATTATTTTATCACTCCATTGATACGTTTGTAACCTTTAAAATTACAATTACAAATCGAATATATTATTATTGTAGTTGGGTAATACCTTTCATTTAGGTGAGGCTTTTTAGTATATTCACGTCGTGGTGTTAAAGGATTACCATCAGCATCTCGATAGAATGCGTATAAACTAACAGAAAATCCCAATGCGTGTAATATTTCATGTTTTACAGTTGATAATAAAATTTCAATATCTTGTCGTTTTGTATTGATACTATCAGGACATAGATTAGCATGGCCGGCGATAGGTCTGAAAATTTTCTTTAAATTTTAATTTTCAAATTATTTTAAATTAATTAATTTATTTTTGAATATAATATACCTATCTAATGTTGTTTCTTGTTGACAATGTGCAGCATATGCAACAGTTAATGATTTATTACAACGTTCAGTTTGCATTGCTGATACATAAAATACAAAATCGAAACCATGTATACCGACTCCAGCTTTAGAACCTGGAGCTGTATCGCAATTTTGTCCTGTTGCATTACAAATTCTACATACATCTAAATGTTCATCGGGTACAACTACTTCACCGCACATTGTATTCTCTTTACATGCATTTATACAATGTGTATGTGAATCTTTAACGAACACTTGAGTTTCATTGCATTTTCTGTAAAGCATATTAAGTAGTTAATGTTATAATTCCAAACATCGATTTACAAAAAATAGGACAATTTCTTTTGATTTTCCGTTAAGTGAAATTTATATTTTTATTAAAACAATGACACCGTTAAAAAAAAGAAATTTAATGTATTATATTGAATTTATAGTATACCATATTTTCGAAATTACCTAGTTAGAAGAATTACATTTTCCACACGCCTCACAAACAATGCTTTTTCCCAGAAACTGACAGCTTCTGGTAAAATCGTTTCCTATAAGAAAATAAAAAAATTATTACAAATAATTAAATTAAATTCAAATTAATTTTCTATTGTTATAAAAAAAAATCTAAGTCGTGGGTGAGCAACGGAACAAATTCTATTATTAAAATACTTTCTAAAATTTTTCGGTACAATTACAAATATTTATGGGATAATCTTTTTATACTTCAAAAAAGTAATAATGGTAATAAAAGAGGTCAAATGTAATCTTCAAGTGTTCACGTTTTACAAATTTGAGTGCCTTGAACTTATTTGACAGCCTTGCAGAATAATACACCTAAATTTTCTATAATTGTCAAGAAGAAAAACTACTCACGTGTATTAGATTGAAACGTTCCTCGTCAAGTCTGTAAAATTAAGAAAATTTCCATCAAGTTATTATATTTTTTCTAAATTCACAAATTAACTCACTTGTAAACACTATCATCATAGTGTAATAGAATTCGTAAAGACTGATCTATGCTTCTTTTTTTCATAATATGATCATGTTCAATGTGTGTATGTAATATCTATAATAATAGAAATAATGATAACAATAATAATATAATAATGATAATTTAGGATCCACGTGTATCTATTCTTTGCTAATCCTCAATTTATTTCAATTTGTTTTTAAATTTTCAACGCATTGTTACGATGACATAAACACTAATAATCATTGATAAAATTTAACCATGTTAAATTGTTTTGTTAGATCTTATTAATTAATAAATTGCTCGCTATTATTAGAACGACTTATAATTAATACAATACTAATAATTCTTTTCATAACTGTCTCAATATTCAATAAATATTTGCCTTATCGTAAACATAGAAAGGCGGCTTCGGTTCGTATTTCAAACAATTGGAATTTTTGCAATAATTTATATTAAAATTGATGACATCTTTACCAATTTGTTTATTTATTTATATGACCAATTATCAACAATTGATGGAGAAGAAAATTTGTTTGCAATAGAATATATTTCTATAATAATAATAATAATAATAATAAATTCATAATAACAAAATTTACCTCGTTGTATTTGGGGTAGACATGGTTACAAATTTTATGAGCAACAATAAATTCAAAATTAAACAAAATTATTGTTGAAATTAAACAAAAACATCCAATTAAATTGCATTTAATTAATAAGAACATTATTCTAGCACTCGTTTTAGTTTATTTATTGGATAATTTACATTAAAATTTATTACAACAATTCACTTTGATTGAAAACTACTGACTAAACCTCTCTACTTGATGCTTCGCGAATGAAACAAAGATAACGATGTTTAATTCAACAATAACTAACGACCTCTATTGATTATAATATAAACTAGAAACACTATGCAACCAATAATACAAATGAAATGTATTTTTCATCATCCACCCAGACTACTGCGATTGTTGAAATTTACAGGACTCCTCTAATGCGACCACGAATTTCACCTTTCCATGGGAAATAAACAAACTCTTTATCTGACGAAATAATCAAGTGAAATTTATTGAGATGATTGTGCTTCAATAGACATTAGTCGATCTATTCGAAACTATTAATTTTTATTACCAGCAATGACGAGATTTCATTTGGAAGAGTTGTCGCTAAACTTCAATTATTAAATGGGAATTATCGCAAATAATAAGCTATTGAATGAATCTAGATATTTAATCGCTAATTATAGGGCGCTATTTACGTTTGTGATGAATATTCACTCTCCCGGCGCATCCACCATATTTAATCATATGATTAAATTTATAAAACAAAACATTTTTCCGGTGAACAAACAATGATTTCTCAATCTACGTGGTATTAAAGTCATAGGCTCGTCGTTAGTAAAACTATTTTACTGTAGATATTATTGAGAATTCGATAAGTCGTAGGTTTGAGTGTCTCTAAGAATTTATTTTTATCTATGTATTTGGAATAGAATTGAAATGAGTCAGTCTAAATTCTGTGATTGATTGTTTGTTTTGAGTATCTTATAGTTTATTGAATAGATTATTTTTATTTTGAGCGAAATTTAAATACAATAAAAATCTAATTTTAAGAAAACACCATAAATAATAATAAAAATAATTAGAAAATAATAATCACTGAAAGGCACTGGTAAATTTGAGTAATAGGGATTAAATATAGTTATTTAAAAATTTAATAATTTCTAGTATTCTCTCTTATCCAGTCTAAATACTCTGTAACTCTGGTATAAACGCCAGGATATCCAGGCTCTCCGCACTTATTACCAAATGAAACGACACCAATTTGGAGCCATCTAACACCCCAATGTATCATTAATGGACCACCTGAATCACCTTGACAAGCATCTGTACCGCCTTCTGAATATCCAGCACAGACAAAATTCGATGTAATTGGTTGAAAATAAGCTTGATTACAATCTTCATTACGCCATATTGGTAAATTAGCTTGTCGTTGTACCGTACTTTCTTTACCACCATAATAAGTTGTACCCCAGCCGACAACTGTTGCTTTACGTCCAGCAAAATTCTCGTTACCTATACTATTCGGTGGTAAACATAATGGTATAACATATTTTGATTTTCTAGCTGGACTATCCAATACTAATATGGCAATATCATTATAGAAACCGACACGGCTAAATTTCGGATGGGCACGTATTTCCGATACTTTAAATGTAACAGGTGCCGATGGTTCATCATTCCTCTTCAAATCAATATCGCCAAGACGGACACTAAACTGACGGGCTGCAAATCTACAATAACCATCAACTGAAATTTTACTATTTATTTGATGTAATTATCGACAATTACGGTCTTTGTCGCGAATCTCTGGTACAATGGGCGGCTGTCAAAACATGTCTAGCTGTCACTAATGAACCACCACACCAAAATTCGGTTCGACGCGAACCGTGAAGAAATATCGCCGCCATCCATGGCCAACGGCCCGGTAAAGCTTCTTCACCGCCAACAACTCGAAATTTCGCAAATTCCGGCTGACCACAATCTATAAATATTATTATAAGAAATAATATTATAATTTCGAATCAATTTGATTGAAATTTACCATCAGGATCAACAATATTACCGAATTTATCGAAATTTTCCAAATCGGGTCGTGGTCGAGGTGTTGTCGTCGTCGTCGTTGTTGTTGTTGTTGTTGTTCGATTTAATACGTAATTTATTGAAGGTGTTGTCATTGTTGTGATTTTTTGATATTTATGTGGAATTTTTGTGGGTAAGGGTGGTGGTGGTTTTGATGGATCTAATTTTGGACAACACACACCTGGTACAAATAAACTTTTGAAACATAGAGATTGACGGAGATTGCCTAAATTGAGTAATAATTGCGGACAATCGCTCAAATCGTTACAATATCTAGAAAAAGAATCAATTTGGAATTTGTGAATAATTAAATTGTCAGTTCCAAATAAAATCTAATACTGACAAATTATTATTATTTTTTTGTTTCTATTCTATCTTACCCTGGTAAACCTTCCGGAGTTGTACAACTTCTGGAATCTTGATCATCTAATTTATCAATATTATCATCATTTTCTATGACAGAAGGTAATGCCTCTCTAACTAGAGGTGCTATTGTATCTGTCACATTCCTCCCTAATACATTTTTACTAATTGTATAAATGGCACTAGGTACGTCACCGGTTAATTTTATATTATCGGTATCACCTCTAGTCATATTTACTAAATATCTACCGACTGTATTGAGAGCACCTAAAGTTTCGGTTATCTTATGTATCGTATCGGGCCGTAAATGTCGATCTGTTTCAATATCATCATTATTAGTCGAACGACGATAATTATTTGATGATGTTGTATGAATCCAACGATTACTATCACTATTATCATTCCATAAAAATTGATCATAATTTGTCATACTGAATCCATTCAATATTGGAAATAGAAAACATAATAATAATGTTCTGTCTATAAATAAAAATAAATGATAATTTTGTAATTAATATTGAGACATTCGGGGAATTCCAGTTGCCTCGAAGCGGATACATAAACGGAAAGTTCGGGGAAAGTGAAAGCATACATAAACACACGCACATAAACATGCACACGCACTTATACAAAGGTGGCTTTAGGGGACCTTGACACATCATTATAAATTGAAGAATTAAACCAAGAAAACATGTATTTCGTCATTATTTTCAAAAACAATTAAACTTTTCATTCAATTATTTTCAATATTAATCAATTTGGAAAGTTCAACTATTAATAATCAATTCAATTAAGTATAAAAAAAAATCACAAAACTAGAGTAACAAGATAATGACTAAACACAGTTGAAAAAAAATAAGCTTTCACGGAATTGCGGTAAAAGTACATTTTGAGAAACTTTTTCTTGTTAAAAACAACGAATATTTACTAATAAGATTTCTCAAATAAATTAGTTTCGAAAATTTTCAATTTCGATAGTCTCATTCGATTTGGATTATTATAATTCGATTTGGATTATTATAATTGGGTTTTTTTTATATCGGTTGTGAGGTAAAGGGAGAAGGTTCAACTTACCGGTAAAACTAATCCAAAAATGCATCCTCAAATGCATTTATTTTCGTTATCTCAACACTATGAAAACATATAGAGGACTGGTCACAGAAAGTCGTTGTTTGACCCAAATTTACATTTGAAGAACACTCAAAGAAAGTGATGGTAATTCCCCCCCTACCATCTTACCAATTTCTCCTACTTATGTATATTTATAGTGGAATACGACATTGCTTTTTACTTTCATTTGTGGAGAAATCTAAATATGAGACAGCCAAAATAATATTGAACGCCTCTTCATTAAATTATATATAATCCGGTAAATTCCATAATTTGGTAGTTTAGATTTTTCGTCATCAACTTTCTTATTGAGTCAGTTGTTTATTGAGTTTCTCCAAAAAATTCACGATCAATTATCAATATTTGTGCTAAATAAAAAAAGTTTTGGTCCATTTGTATCGGATAGCCCAGAAAAATCGCCATCTTCACGCTCTGATTTATCGTCATTAAATTAGATAGAATTTAACAATTTCAACTGATTAACAGCATAATTTTGTTCAATTATTTTCGAGTTTAAAGCGAAATTTCTTTGTTATTCTACTATTAATTGATATGTTTTGATACAACAGTTTGCCGGCCGGCAGGATAACTGTTTGAAGGAAGAAGATGCGTCGCGTTGCGCCATCTATTAATTGCAATGCAGTAAAGGTATGCGCCAATTAGTCTGCCTTAAGTTGATTAAGGCATTTTAATGATCATTGTAGTCATATAAAGCTCGAGTGGCTGTTATATGCGCTGCATCGATGGCGCACCCAAGCGATCAGTAGCGTTGAGCTTTCAGGACAGCCAGAACAGCTTTTATACACGAGAATTTAACTGTACATGTATATATATATATATGTATATATACATATATATATATTATATATATATACCTATGTATTGGTGTATATTATATAGATATGTATGTGTGTTAGTGTTTCGGATATAGCAACAGTAACATCAGTCTTGAACTGATGTTCGTTGGGTATTCGGTGCGCGTGTCACTCGAACACGCGGTACTTTCTGTCAACAATAAAAGTTAGTAATTGGCGCGTGCTTAACTTATAATCTTCGTTAATATCGATAAGAAAAAGCTCATGATAATAATAATAATTATTATTATTTCGTAAAATTGTTTTAAATTTAATTTGAATTTATCTGAATGGTGGACGATCAGAAATGTCATCTGACACAATAGAATTTGATAAAATTAATGATAATCAAAATTCGAATGATTTAAATGAAAATAATATTGACAATATAACAACAAATACAATAACTGATGTGAACAATACTGAAAATAGTGTTATTAATAATGAATTTTGTGCTAATAAAATATTATCTTGGCACGAACATGTTTATAAAAAATTAACAAATAAGCCGACACCTCATTACATCGAAAATATTTTAGGTATACAAAATAATAATAATAACCATAATCAATTAAAACAAGTGTCCGATATAACAAAACAAAATAAAATGTTAATTAGTGATGAACCAGTTACAATACAAGACAAAAATAATAAAACTCTAACAACAGTTGATATTAATGAACCTTTAAATTTATCAATACGTACAAATAGTGAACTTGATGAAAGAATATATAAAATACGATCAAAGACTGTTAAAGGTAATAAATGATAACAATATGATAAATATGGGGTATATAATTTTCTGATTAAAATACAACTGATTAAATCAGAATATTTGATCAATTTCACTCCTGTAGAGCTTCTTTAATGAGCTTCGAATAATTACTCCACCAACCATAAATTCAATTATTGATTATCTGACATTTAAATGCAATTCAATATCTATATAATTAAATTCATTTGAATTAGAGTTGCATATTTTAAATTGAATAAAATTGAAAAGTTCTCAATATCTCTAAGAAGCTTTGGAAATTTTCTGTTTAGTTTGAAAAAAATTTTTTGTCACAATTCCAGTGAATTATGACTCAAATCAGATCAGAGGATCAATCATTAACTAGCTAATTCGTTATTTATTATTATTATCTTATCAATGGATATTGAGATGAATGGAATTTTTGTATTTAAAACAATTATCCCACGAAGTTTTCCTGCCACAAAAAGTCCAACCACGTCCTGTTTTGTTCTGTCTCCACAAATATTCATTTATTTTATTATCGTATTTTGAAACAACAAAAATTATTATAGATAGATATTTAAAATTATTAATTTGAATAAATAATTTTAGAATCGACGAGGAAACGGAAAAAAGTACGAGAACCATTAGATTTGAAAACAGCAACACCTATATTTAACACAACAACAACAACAACAACAAATCAAAGTGATACAATCGATGATGATAATAATGATTTGAAAAATAAAAAGAAAAAAGCTCGAACAACATTTACAGGACGGCAAATATTTGAATTGGAGAAACAATTCGAAATGAAAAAATATTTAAGTAGTAGTGAACGATCTGAAATGGCTAAATTATTAAATGTTACAGAAACACAGGTAATTTATAAATTATTATTATTATTTTTTAGTTAATAATAATAATTAATAAAAAGCTTGTCTAGATGATAGAATAATAATGACATCTGGATTAGCGAAAGGTTTTTTTTTTCAATTAGTCGATTAATTTTAATGATTGTGTCATGGATTGCTGAAAAACTACTAATAACAGACTGAACATCTGTTTGTTAT